>APFE031455156.1:24951-97816 GCA_000404065.3 Pinus taeda
CTATTCATATCGTAGATGCCCAATTCCATATGAATTCTTTCAATGCATTTATTGTTTGCCTTGCCTCTGTCAATTAGTTTGTAGAGTGTTTCAGTAATACATAAGATATTAATAAAGGAATGAGTTTCAAATGATATCCTTTTATTTACCAAATCACATTGTTGGTAGCTTTCACATGTCATATATCATTTATAAATTTGGATGACCTAATATTATGGCTAGTAGTAATACTTAATATGTTTGTTCCAATACCTCACTAGATTTGATGTGTTTAGTTTAATCTAGATCTACACCTTATGGGCTCCTTATATGTAGTTTTACGTAACACTTCTATGTTACATTCTCATTGGATGTTGTCTTCTCTTGTATGTATTTAGGCTAAATGATATACTTTTTTCTTCTCAGTTGCTTCCAATAAAACCTTTCTTATGTTTTCACGTTATCAAAGGATATTATATGTAAATTAATATATAAATATATAGTTTCATTAGTAATATCTTGTTATAAGTGTTGGAAATATTGAAAGGGGGGTAAATCAATGTTTCACTTACTATCAATTAATTATAAAATTTTACAGCGTGAACAATTGAACAATAATCATCAACACATCACAAGAGAAGTACACAACAAATTTTTAGGTGGAAGAGAAAAAGCATCAAACACTTTTCTAATATAATTTACGAGTACGTAATTTTCTCAACACCAATTGAAGAGGAGGCCCCAACTCCCTAGTACTTTAGAAAATCATTCAATTTATCATGAAGCTCCAACTCCTGAAAGGATGCTCTAACACCCTAGTTTATCATCTCCAATTGGGAGGACGCTTCAACACCCTACAAGCACCAACTTGCCCTAGCACCACCTTGCCATCGTGAAGTATTTTCAAGCTCCAAACTAAAGTAGACTTCACTCTTCTGCCTTCCACCACCCAACCAACCTTAAAATAAAATAGGTGAAATAATTTGTAGGCCCTTGTACTAGGGACAATGACCCACTTACAAGGATATTTAATGAAACCCTTTCATGCTAATGTATGCTTTATATATACAAAGAAATTAAACTTCTTCAAGACTATTGCTAAATGATGTAACAATTTGAACAATTCATGTACCTCAAGTCTTTAATCAAATGTTCCCACTATAGATGCCCTTAAGTCTGGTGACGTTGAATGATTCATTAGTTGACAACGATTGAAAATCTTCTTGTTCTGTTAATGTCTAGTCTGATACCGATGCTAAAGATGTCACTAGCTCACAATGATTAGACCCTCCTCTGAGAAAGAATTTGATTGCATACCATTGAAGTCTATTTGATATACCTATAATAAGCCCTAGATAATCTGTTACAATTCACAAATTAGACTTGTCACAACATGTGTTGACTTGGAAAATTTACTCTTCTCCAAATTTCAGATAAACCAATGATCATCACTAGAATGCATGCCCTATCATTGGGCCTTAAATAGTTCTAGACCATATATGCTAGAACCCTCAACAATGCATAATGCTTGTCACAATATGTTTTTGAACAAATAAACCAAGAGGTGACAATTTAGGAGACCGGTGTACAGTTAACCCAACAAAAATGATGGAGTAAAATTTGCTTCAAAAACGCAGTTTGTAACACATCCTATTGAGGTATCTCATCTAGTAATAGAACTCCACAAATATCTTAGAAAATTACAATTCTAAACAAGGCTTCATCACAACTTTGCCACGATTCAGTTATTAAGAAAGGACTTCCAGATAGGTTATGTATGTCTCAAATGAATGCATGGTATTACTAAAGAAGCCATCTGAATGTGCCATAGTCTAGATCTACACAAATTGCTACAAAAGGGTCAAATACATCTTACCAAAAAATGTCGTGTTACCTTAGTAATCATGCCAAAAAGAAAGAGCCTGAGAACTTCATATTTAGCTAAGAAAAATGATGAAATTCCTCCTCGAAAGAACTCGCACTGACACTTCAAAATTCACAAATAATCCCAGACATGTTCATATTGGAACACTTCTAGTGAACAATCCACAAGATTCACTGTTAAGTCTCAAATGGGCTCAGAAATTGATTTAAGACGTTTTTCTCCAGACCTTTGAATAGGTCTCAACCATGTACAAAAGTGACCTCAACAAAACTCATACATAATACAAAACAAGGAGGCCAAATAGAGATTACAATAGCCTTAGTCCTTATGGTGATGTAAATAACCTAGAACTAATAATTTGACCTCCATCGAAGATCTTCAACCAAAGGATCAGACATTCAAACTCAGAAATTTGATCCACTTTAAATCTCTAAGACTACACAAGTCTACAAATGGTCACATGGATAACTTGCACTAGATCAACATTTGATGTTGCCACTTGTGGAGAAATCAAATCACCTTGTATAGTGAAGAAGAGGGGCTCTTATTGAAGCTAATTTATGCAAATGGGAGGGAAAATATTTAAAATTAAAATTTCAAATTTGAAGCCAAAATTATTTTCCTTGGAGGCTAACTATAATTTTTTACTTTTTCCCTTTAATAAAATCATCTTTTGACTAGGCCCATTTTATGTTTAATTTTCTTCAATGCAATTTGATTTGTTTGTGGCATATCCTTTGGGTCTTCTTGACCAAGAATGGTGCTCCAACTTCAAAGAGGCATAACTCCTCAACCGTGAGGAATTAGGAGACATACCACCTACCATTAGAATCAACATGATGAGGAGAATCAAATGATGATGATCCTGAACCCATAAATACTATTATTCTTTGTCAAATTCCTTATCAATGGTGGGCTTCTTCTGACAACTACTTGGGTTGACATCAATGACAAACATGATACAACAATCTCCCCCTTTGGCATTGATGGCAACACACACTCTCCCTACCATTGCTAATTCTCCTTACCTCATGTCTCTGATCATCCAACCTAATTTCTATCTCCCTTTGACATCAATGGCAAAGGGTAGCTCCCCTTAACAAGATACCTTCTTCTTTCTTCTTGTAGTCGTGTCTTGCTCGCCCTATCTGCGTTGGCTGGATGGAATGCATATCAATATGAACTTGGTAGAATCTCGAGCTTCTGCTGAAGATACTCAAAGGTCTCTCAAGGTAGAGGTTTGGTGAAGATATAAACTATTTTCTCCTTTGTCCCAATGTACTCTATCTTGACAACATGTTCTCGAATGAAGTGGTATTTGATAGGAATGTGTTTTGTTTTTTAATGAATGACGGGATTCTTGGAGATGCTTATGGCATTAGTGTTGTCATAAAAAATTGGAATAAACTCATCAAACTTCACTTGGAGATCCTGCAAAGTTTACTTCATCCAGAGGCCTTGAGTACAACATGTTGTTGCGATATATTCAGATTTTGTTGTGGATAAGAGACTAAAGATTGCTTCTTGCTCAACCATGAAACAAGACAATCACCAAAATAAAAAGTTGCTCCACTTGTGCTTTTGAAATCATTAATACTTCCTGCCCCGTCCGCATCTATATAAGTTGTCAAGGTCAATTCATTCCTCTTTGATACCATAGTCCAAAATTTGTTGTTCCTTTGAGGTATTAGATGATCATTTTCATGGCAACATGGGATTATTTTGGTGTTGCTTGGAAATGTGCCACATTTTCAACTACGTGCATCAAATCCGGCCTTGATGTTGTCACATATAGTAGACTACCAATCATTGAACTATATAACCTTTGGTCTACTTTGGATTCATCATCCTTGCTCAATTTATAACTGGTCACCAGGGAAGTGCTCACTGGTTTACAATCTTCCATTTGAAATTTCTTCAACATTTTTTTGATGTACTTGGACTAAGAGATGAAAATTCCATCTTCTTGGGATATTTGAAGTCCCAAAAATAAAGTAAATTCTCCAAGTAAAGACAATTTCAAATTCGTTTTGTGTCATTGGAAAACTTCTTACTTAGCTAGTCATCATCACTTTCAAAGATGACGCCATCCACATATACTTCAATGAAAGTAAGAATGTCTTTTTTAATTTTTATATATAAATTAGTTTCAACATTTCCTCTTTTAAATCCTTTTTCTGCAAATACCTGTCAACACAGGCATACCATGCTCTAGGAGCTTGGTTGAGACCGTAAAGAGCTTTCTTCAACGTGTAAACATAATCTTTCTTGTCTGTGAGTAGAAATCCTTTAGGATGCTCTATATAGGCATCGTCCTCTAATTCTCTATTTAAAAAAGATGCTTTAACATCCATTTGATAAACTTTAATCTTCCTTGAACAAGCGTAGCCCAAGAACATCCTGATAACTTCCATCCTGGCAACTGGTGCAAATGTTTCTTCAAAATCTATTCCTTCAACCTGTGCATATCCTTTACATACTAGTCTTGATTTCTTCCTAGTCACCTGTTTGTCTTCATTCCTGAAGACCCATTTTGTGCCAATGACATTTTTTTCCTTTGGTCTAGGAACCAATTCCCATGTATCATTCATCTGCATTTGGTACATTTCTTCTTCCATGGCTTTGATCCAATGTTCATCATGACTAGATTTTTTTAAATTGCTAGGCTCAAAAGTGGATAATAGTGCATGATATCCTTTCTCTGGCCTGCTTCTTCTGGTTCATATTCCTGCATTAACATCACTAATGATCTTATTCGATGGACGATCCTTTTAATACCAACATTTGGGAGCTTTAGAGGATGCCTGTTGATTTTCTTCTTGATTTATAGTTGGCTCCTCTTGCTCTTCTGTGTCTTCTTCCTGAACTCTTTCTTCTTTCTTTGGTTCTTGTGTTTCTTCATTCCTTGAAGATGAGGATCCTTGCTTTGTCTTTGACTGATGAATTTCATCAAAGGTTACATTAATGCTCTCTACGATCTTGTTGAGTCTCAAATTATAGCATTTGTATGCCTTGCTCTTTTTTGAGTACCCAACAAATATGACTTCATCTACCTGAGAGTCAAATTTTCCAATCTTCTTATATTCTCTCTTAATGTAGCCTTTTCTCTCAAAGATTCTCAAGTGCTTGACGTTTTTTGGTCTTCCCTTCCATAGTTCGTGTGGGGTCTTATCACTATTGCTTCTAAGCATTCCTCTATTTAGAATGTGCACAACTGTCCCCACTACTTGAATCCAGAATGCATTTCTCAATTTGGAATATCTCGTCATCGTCCTAGCCATCTCTTCTACTGTTGTGTTCTTTCTTTCGATGACACCATTTTGTTGTAGTGCCCTAGTTGTTGAGAATTGTCTTTTATTCCTTGTTCCTCACAGAAACATTGGAATTCTTTAGATGTGAATTCACCTCCATTGTTAGATCTTAAACAATTGATTCTCATATCAGTTTCATTTCTCCTTGTAGATTCTGAAGCATTCAAAAGCTTCTAACTTTTTTTCAGAAAACTGACAGTTGTCATTCTGCTGTAATCACCGATAAACATCCATTCCTTTAATTCTCGTGGGACTAGATAAATCAGTATGTACTAACTCCAATGGACTTGAAGTGGAGTGTTCCTTGGTCTTGAATTCAACTCTTGTCTATTTTCCATGCCTGCAGTGCTTACATGATGTGATATTTGGTTTTGAAATTTCTAGCATTTCTCTCAAACTTTCCTTTTTACTGATTCTGACAAGTTTATTGAAGGTTATGTGTCTCATCCTTCTATGCCTAAGCCAACTTTCATCTTCTTTAGCCAAGAGACAACCTTCTTTTCCAATCTCATCCAACATGTATATATCATTTGGAGTCCTTGTTGTAGTTACCACCAATTTGCTAGATTTCTTCCTTCATATTTCACATTTCTTTGCATTGAATAGCACCCTGTCTCCTTGATCACACATGACTCACACTTAGCAGATTATGGTTCATTTTTTCTATGAGTAACACATCCTTTTTAGTAGCATCCTTGCCTCTAAGCTTAATTGTACCCTTTCTATAACCTTTGTTGAACCATCATTTCTAAAGGACACTAATCCATCACTTTCTGTCTGTAGAGTAGAATTTATTTTTATATCTTGTTATATGAGTTGAAAAACCACTATCAAGATACCATACACTTTTCCTTCTCTGAGTTTTTAGAGAGATTGCACATTTTTCATCTTTCTTCTTCCATACTTTTGAATGATCAGTAGGAGTGGATAACATATAGTGTTTGTAATGAACAAAGTTTGTATACGCAATCATCTTTAGAACACTTGGCACACAAAGACATCAATTGAGGATACAAATATATATATTGAATATTATATAAAATAATAGATATGAGATATTATTGTTACAAATGAGGGCTTGCTTATATACCAATGCAATCTTCCTTTGGAATTTTCATTGTCTGAACTTCAACATTTGAGTATGTTTTTCCTTCAATTGACTTGTCCTCTTCTTGAGTTGTGATATTCACTATATCGATATTCATTCTTTTCTCAAGTTTTACAATATGTCACTTTTATAAATGGTATGATTTAACATCAAGTGGAATATCACCAAATATTATTTTTTTCCTTTATAACCCTTTTAATAATTTATATGGTAATTTTAAATTAAAAAAATTCCTCACAAGACATGACTCTTGTGATGGGTCACTTCCACTTTGACGGTCCGAAGAATGGTTGATCGTCGAACCAATGCAATGATCTGTATTTCCTTACCCTGATAGTAATGACAGACTGTATAAATGGCTTCAATACTATTTTTCGACCAGCGTGAATATAGTGGCAGTGAGCGATGGTGTTGAATGACCATGATTTCACCCAGTTGACTGTGCAACAATGGTTGTGGATGTATGGCCAGGAAATGGCCCAACGATAGTTGTGGTAGGGCTTTCAGCAGCAGAGTTGGCTTTGTGCTATGACGGGGTTTACACGACTGTGTGCTATGGTAGGGCCAGTGCGCAGGCTACGGTGGAATGTAAGAGGTAGTGCAGGGAGACGATGGACCAGGGATCTGGTGAGGGCATAGACAATTTGGTTGTAGTCGTTGCCTAGTTGTGGTGTCATTGCATGATCAACGTATGTATATAACCTTTGTTTTAATCTTTCTTTTTCTTTTTCTTTTTAATTTTTCTTTTTTGTTTTTTGATATATATATATATATATATATATATATATATTATATATATATATTATTATTTTTTTCTAAATTCTTTTTTATTTTTATTTTCTTTTTTATAATAATTATTTTATTATTATTATCCTTTTTTTATGGCCAGAGGCTTGACAACAAAATGGAGAATCTCCACAAATTCTTTTAGTGAAACACTTCAACGACAACAAGGTTGACAAATATCAATGGCCAAGGTCGAATCAGGCTCACACTGTGCAACAATTAAGCAACCAAAGGATCGAACAACTCTGATGCCAATGTAACAAACAAAGTTCGTATACACAATAATCTCCAGAACACTTGGTACACAAAGAAATCCATTGAGGGTAAAAATATATATTGAATATTATATAAAAAGAATTGATATGAGATATGTTTGTAACAAATGAGGGACTGCTTATATACCTAGGCAAGTGCCCTTTTATGAATGGCCATGTCCTTAGAGACATGCCTCTTCAATTTTAACTATTAGTTAATTGATAATAATTCATCATTATTGTTATTTATATATTTTGTATTATTTTGATATATATTTTATTCATAGTAGTCCCAAATTACCAACCATCAATATAATGGAGACATAAAGGTCGCATTGAACAAAAAACTTGAAATACGATATATTTTTTCTCTTTTTTGTATCAATAGTGCGTTCAACAATGTTTAATATGCAATACAAATGGTGTCAACAAAAACATTATATTGCAATCCTCCCATGACTATCATGAGTAACCATGTGAACTAGAAGTTATACTTCAAGGATAAAACATGACCCTTTCACTAATGCTATCACAATGTTTTAAGTTTTATTCCACAAAATTGATAAGCACTAAGTTGAGTGCTACAACAATTCTTATAACCAATGTTTAAAATCAAGAGCTATTAGTCTTGGCTATGCAATTCATTTTATATGTATATGGACTTGACATTAACCTTCAAGACAAATTAACACTTTACATAGAGTCCCATTGTAGCTTCTGTAAAAATATCCCTAGAGTATCAGGCTATGATACAAAATATTTGAACTTCACTAGATTGATTCAAGATTTTAAACTATCCATAGAGCCATGGAAATAAACAAGATATCAAACCCCTTCCATCGATAGGCCAACGCCCAATTTTTCATGGAATATTGTTCTCGAACTATGATTTACTTCTCCTGACAATAAATTGAAAACAAACATAATGTTTCTCCCACACTCTTTAATCTACATATTGATTCAAATACTCCATGCTATCCCTTTCCCTGGAAACTCTAGCTATGCAAGGTCTTAACGATTCAAGCAAAACACATGTATATACACAAAAAAGAGTATATTCGATCAAAATAGGGTGTGGCCTCTAGCTATAACCTTCAATATTTGTTTAAATATCTATTTTAATTTGATATATCTATTAGAAGAGTAATAAATATATATGTCAGCCACAACAACTTAATTTCTCTTGATATGGATAGTTCATGAAGTAAATGCCTTAACTCGAAACCTCTATTTCTTGATTCTCTTCATGTTATTTGTACGTAAGTTATGAAATATAAAGGTGGAATTACAATAGGATTTAACCTTGTTGAGCATTCAACCCTTAGATTGCATACTTATATTGATTAGTTTGATTCAAACTAAGTTCTGCCCCTGTAACACAAATTGGACTAGATTAGTGGACATTAATTCCATGCTTAAAACAAAGTATTATATCTACTGACATCTAATTTCATATTTAATTCAGAGATTAAATATACGTTAGCATTTACATATGTAGATTCATGCTATTTGTACATAAGTTATGAAATATAAAGGTGGAATTACAATAGGATTTAACCTTGTTGAGCATTCAACCCTTAGATTGCATACTTATATTGATTAGTTTGATTCAAACTAAGTTCTGCCCCTGTAACACAAATTGGACTAGATTAGTAGACATTAATTCCATGATTAAAACAAAGTATTATATCTAGTGACATACTGACATCTAATTTCATATTTAATTCAGAGATTAAACATACATTAGCATTTACATATGTAGGGTTGGAAGGAAATGGACGCGCATCAATTCCATTAAAAGAACTAAAAAAAATACACACAATAATAATTTTAGCTAGTTACACATTTGCTTTGAATACACAGCTGAGAAACTCTTCTTGACATTATTTCCTCTTTATCTCACCCCTTCTCATACTACAAAATTACATTTTTATATAGATATATATTTGTACTCTTGAATTTATGAAATTCAAACAAACTCTTAATTTACCTACATTTTCTAACAAACCCTCTAAAATATCATATTGCTTTAATTACATGGAAAATAAATGCAAGAATGCTTGAGAGACATTAATAGCATCATTTTCCAATTTATACAATCTAACGAAGAAGGTGTATATCACAAGTCAACAGTAGGAAAAATGTGTTTTAACCATAGCATCATTTTCCAATTTATACAATCTAACGAAGAAGGTTTATACCACAAGTCAATAGTAGGAAAAATGTGTTTTAACCATAGTGAATTAAACACACCCAGATTGCATCAATTATACAAATAAAAATATTGTTAACCATTGCAAGTCAATAGAGGGAAAAATGTTTTTTAACCATGGTAAATAAAACACGCTTAGATTGACCAATTAAATAAATCAAAACTTTATTAACCAAAAAAATGTGTTTAAACCATAGTAAATTAAACATTACCAGCATACCACTATTCCAAGAGTAATTTGCCTCAAATAAATGTTTTGGCCATGAATTATACCAATACTCTGGACATTAGCGCTCACAATAACAAATGAGAATTTGGAAGCATACCACTATTCCAAGAGTAATTTGCCTCAAATAAATGTTTTAGCCATGAATTATACCAATACTCTGAAGATTAGCGCTCACAATAACAAATGAGAATTTGGAATCTTGGTGTGAGACAATACCGCTAAGATGTTAAAACTTTACAGGTTAATATTATCTTATGGAAGCTTTTTAACAATAATTACACCTAAATGTGCCATTGTATTTGTTGCTCAACTTTCCATAAAATTTTAAGCCATGTGTTGATTGATTCACCAAGCCTAAGGTGAGAGAAAATATTCAAATATAATATAAATAACTAATTACTCCATTACATGAAGAACATTAAATTTAGAAAAGAAGGGAGGTGGTGTTGAAATTTATATAATTGAAATGCCTTTCAAAAAATGATTGGGAGAAGAGGAAAAGAAAAAGAAAACAAAAATAAACAGATTAATAACTCTTGCAAAAGAGTTATGTTGATTCAGTAATTCCTCCAAGTATATTTTGTGTATATGCCCATTTTCTTGCTTCTCTTGCAGGATGCAAGTTAGCACTTATTCATGCATAATTATTTATATATAATAAAAATAATAGCATTATCCATTCAGAGATTTTGCTAAACACTTTGCAAACATACCCTAAAACCTTTTCTAAAAATGCATTTATTTACCTATTTCAATTAAAGCAAAACAATCTAAAAATGCATTTATTTACCTATTTCAATTAAAACAAAACAAATCCATAAATCATGAGACTCTTACCCAAACGCTTTGGAAATTCTCTACTGTAATTACTTTTCGCAGTATTTGGATTTTCTTCCTCAATTTGCTATAATAAAAAGGTTAGTACAATAGACTACACTAGTAATAATTCCAACTTGACATCTAACATCCATACATATAGATTACTCTTAGTCTTCATTCTCAACTTAGCCAATAAGATTTCAAATAACATATGCTTAACCAAAATTACATGCATACAACAATTCAAATTTCTACAATACTTTATGCTTATACTCAAATAAAATTTCAAGGGTATAATTTATACCTGATGAGATATTCAACTCCAATAGTTGAAAATAAGCTACATCTCTGATTCTTTAACCAATTCATTTGAGCCATCTAGTTTTCCACCTAATAATATCTAGGGAGAACTTATCCCCATGGAACCCCTGAGTTGTGAGAGCTCACAAGTAGTACCAAGATATAGTAATAGAGAGATAACTTGGGAAAGAAAGACAAATTCTCAATACCACCCATGTATAACTAAACTAAGTAGGACTATGTAGGAACTTGGTTCATGAAATACTAGAGACATTTCAACAACATCTTGTTACTCTCCAAGTCTCCCTCATCATGGAAAAATCCTTCAGTATTTGTAAGAACTAAGTGAGGTGACACATCACCCCTCATGCAAAATTGATTTATTTTTAATTTGCAAAATTTCCTATTATTCATCACCCTCCCCTGAGGTGGCATACCCTCAATTTTTCTTAATTATTGAATTACTTTAATTATCTAATATTGATCACCCAATGTGTCATTTCTAGATAATTTGATATTATCATTTTTTCCTAAATAAATAATATAAATATTTAACTTAAGAGCCCATTAAAATTGGGTAAAATTGGAATTAGATTAACTAAAGAATATTCTAGGTAGGCTTACCTAGTTGATTTATGCCCATGACTGTTATTTTTCTGCTAGAAGATAGGGATTCCACACCCCTATTGCATTCTTCTCTAGATTATTAGGACTACACACCATTTTCCTTGCCCCTAGGACTCCAAGCCCTAGTATATTCAAGACTCTACCCCCTGATCTATTCAATAGATCTAAGATTCTGCACCTTGATCTTTCGAAAATTCATGACTCCATACCCTAATATTTTTCGTAGATCCATGAATCCACGTCTTGATCTTCCATGGATTTAGGAATGCATGTCCTAACCTCCATGGTTTCTCATCTATTTTGCTTGAAGCTCCACGCTTCACCTCAAGGTACTATTTGTGAGCTCATACCCATCTGATGGTTCGTTGGAAAGTTCTTGTCCAAAGGCCTTCACACAACAATTTTCATAGATTAAAAACATCTAATGAATTTCATAATGAATTTAAAGTAATCACATTTTACTCAGAGGTCTACATGAATTCCATAGCCATTTTTATTTGAAGAAATGACTTCCACAATCATCTTTGATTTGAGCATCTTCATTGGAAAGTGAGCAAGTTCCCTGTCACATCCTTCTCATTACAAAGTTAAGCATATATATTCATACAAATTATGCATCGTAAATCAAACTTTAATCAACCAATGTTCTACCCAATGATGATATTCCATAGATCAATTTGCCACAATCATGTATCATCATTCATGTTGCGTACCAAAGTCAAAACTATGATACCAAATGACAAACATTAATGATATGCACTTAAACAAAATTAGTCTTACAAGCAACCATAGATATTATCATGAGCATGCAACAACCATGTGTATATCATACAAACATATACATAAGTTTGACATACATAATATTTATATCACTCCATCAAAACCACCCTCTCCAGGTGTCACCACAACTAACCAACCAAGAAGGGACACTACATTGGCCATATGTCCAAAATTGTTGCTTTTGTAACATTCTACTTCATACTGAAGTAGAATATGTTCAAATATCCAACATTGTTATGGTTTGGATTATAACTTTCAAGGGATTTTATAGGATATTTATTCATAGAATAGTTGCTTCTATTTCTAGCATAAGATTTACAATTCGCAGCCTTATGTCCAAAATTATTCCAAGAAAAGCATACACCTAGGAATATGATTTGATACCTAGGAGGAGTAGATCTTATCTGTGGGGAATTTCTCCAGAGAGCTTCATCCTAAGATTTCTTCATTGTAGGTTGTTGATTATGGCCTTGATCCTTTTCCTTTTCAGGCACACTTTCCTCCTCCTTGATGGGATCTTTTACCATGTTTGAATATGTTTTCCATTGGACTCCATTTTTTGCCATCAGGGAACTTGACCCTTTGGTGAATGTGGGCGTGTATCCTAATCCATCCTTATCGCTGCATGATCTCATATTATTAAAATATTATGTAATACTTTGGTGCTATTCATAAAGTTTTGTTGGATGTTCCTTTTCTGCGCTTCCTTTCGAAGAGATTATTTCTACTTCCAAACCTTCCTTTGTCTTGGTGCTTTCTTCCAACTCCCTTATGAGTGAGTTTTCAATTTTTCTAGTTTCTTCTAATTGTACTTTAATACTGATAATACTCCTATTTGAATCTTCCATCTTGTTGAAACTTTTGGCATGTTCCTTTAACTCTCTTAGCTCATCTTCCAATGCTTTGACACTTCCTCTTTCCAGCTTGAGGTCTCTTAGGGCACTGACAAGTTTTCTTTCAAGGCCAACCTCACCTTCTTCTTCTTCTCCTTTGTCTTGTTATTTAGGATATTGCATACAGTTATCACTTGCCATGAATAACACTCTTTCTATGTCATGTTCACCGTCGCTATCGCTCTCTTCTTCATATGATGAACTATCCTCCTTTGAGTATAAAGCTTTCTTGAAGCTTTTATTTTTACCTTGCTTCTTATCACTTTTCTTTGATTCTTCTTTACTTTCCTAGGAGCTTCTTCTTCATCATCATTGTTTAAGTTCTTTGCGTAAGGATACTTTGAAGAAAAATGACCAGTATCATCACAATTGAAACACTTTAGAGGAAGCTTACCTTTGTACTTGTGTGTTCCTCTTTTTAATTTTCTCACAAAGTTGGCTATTTATTCATCTAAAATTTTGCTACAGCTGCAACTGGGGCTTGGCTTTGATTGTTTCTTGTCTTTCTTTGTCTTCTTGGATGTGGTAAAATAAACTTCTCCTTTGAATAGATTCTCTTGGTTTGCTCTCATTTCGTAGGTTGTAAGTATTCCATGCAACTCATCCATGCTGGCATTTTCTAAGTTTGATCTTTCTTTGAGCATTGATACTTTAGCATCAAATCTCATGGGAAGTGATCTCAACATTTTTCAGAAAATCATCATGTTTTCCATTGGTTCTCTTAATCCTTGTATAGCATTTACATCAACTCGGAGAAAATAAGCTGCGATATTTTTTTCTTCATTCATTCGTAGTTGTTCAAATTTTCTAAAGGTCCAAACCTTGGCCTCCTTAACCTTTTTGTCCCCTTCATAAATACTTTGGAGCTTATCCCAAACATCTTTCCCTGATTTGAAATTGAATACATTAACATATATTGAGTAGACCAGTCAAAATAACACTCATGGCTTTAGCATTACTATCATAAAGCTTCTTACTTGCATCATTTGTTGGAGGAGTCAAAGGTTCTTTGTATCTAGTCTTTACAAATTGTCCTACATCATATCCTTATGCTTGCGCAAACGACTTCATCCTTCCACTCCAAAGTGCATATTTTTGTCCATTAAACATTTGAACCTTGATCTTTGTGCACTCCATCATCTCGCTCCTAGTGGTTAGACTGCTTGTGAAGGAATCGACTCTGATATCAATTGTTGGAAATACTGAGAGGGTGGCAAATTAGTATTTCACATACAATCAGTTAATTATAAAACTTTAGAGCATGAACAAAAGAACAATAATCATCAACACATCACAAGAACAGTACACAACAAATTTTTAGGTTGAAAACCTTTTGGGAGAAAATCTACCGAACACTTTTCTAATATAATTTACGAGTACATAATTTTCCCAACACTAATTGAAGTGGAAGCCAAAACTCCATATTACTTTAGAAAAATGTTAAATTTATCAGGAAGCTCCAACTCCTAAAAGGGTACTCCAACACTGTAGTTTATTATCTCCAATTGGAAGGATTCTTCAACACCTTACAAGCACCAACTTTCCCTAGCACCACCCTGCCACCATGAATTATTTTCAAGCTCCAACCTAAAGGAGACTCCACTCTCCTACCTTGCACCACCCAACCACCCTTAAAATAAAATAAGTGAAATATTTTGTGGGCTCCCGTACCAGGGACATTGACCTACTTACAAGGATGTTCAATGAAGCCTTTTTCTACTAATCTATGCTTTAAATATACACAAAAAATTGAACTTCTTCAAGATTGTTGCTAAATGATGTAACAATTTGAACAACTCATGTACCTAAAGTACTTAATCAAAGTGTCCCACTATAGATGCCCTTAAGTCCGTTGATGTCGAATGATTCACTAGCTGACAAGGATCGACAATATTCTTGTCATGTTATTGTCTAGTCCGCTACTAATGCAAAATATGTCATTGGATCACAATGATTAGACCCTCCTCTAACAAACAATATGATTGCATACCATTGAAGTTTATTTGATATACCTACAACAATCCATGGATTGTCTACTACATATCATTGATTATGCTTGTCACAACATGTGTTGACTCATAAAATTACTCTTCTCCAGATTTTAGACAAACAAATTATCATAATTGGAATGCATTCCCTACCAAACTCTATACACTAGAATACATAGTAATCCATAGTAATCCATAATGCTTGTCACAATATGTTGTTGAATGCATAAACCAATAGGTGACAATTTAGGAGATTGATGCATAGTTAACCCAATGAAGAAGACTAAGTAAAATTTGCTTCAAAAACACAGTTTGCAACACATCTTATTGAGGTATCTTGTCTAGTATTAGAATTCCATAAGTATCTCTAAAAATTACAGTGTTAAATAATACTTGCATCACAACTTTGCCACGATTTAGTTATTAAGAGAAGACTTCCAAATAGGTTTTGTATGTCTCATATCAATGCACAATATTACTAAAGAAATCCTCTTAATGTGCCATAGTCCATATCTACACAAAATGCTACAGAAGGGTCAAATACATTTTACCAAAAAATGTCGAGTTACCTCAGTAATCAGGTCAAAAAACAAGAGCCTTAGAACTTTGAATTAGATCGAGAAAATTGATGAGATTTCACCTCAAAAAAACTCACACTAATGCTTCAAAATTCACAAACAGTCCCAGGCATGTTCGTATTGGAACACTTTTAGTGAAAAAATGTTATGAAACCAGCTCAAAAAAGATAGAAAAGATAGATCAACGCCTTAGAATTCAGCCTCTTCGAGGGGGCAACCTCCTTTACATTACATAAATGAACAATTCTTGGATGATTCAAATGACAAAACCTCCTTTCTATATATAGGAGTCTAAGGAGTCACAATATAACCCAGCCGACCTAACAATAATAATATGAAGCCACAATAGTAACATTAGTGGGTTTATATGGGGTACAATAGTAACAATATGGGCACTATGTGGGTACATCAATATAATAAGTGGGTTGTACTAATAACAATAAGGGTTACACTAGTAGTATAGGGGCCTAACAAAAAATCACAAGATTCACTGTTAAATCTTGGATGGGATCAAAAATTGATTTAAGGTGTTTTGCTCCCAACCTTTGAATACGTATCAACCATGTACAAATGTGACCTCAAAAAAACTCAGACTGAATAGAAAGCAATAACCTCAGTAGTTATGTTGATGTCAATAGCCCAAAACTAATCATTTGACCTCCATTGAAGAAACTCAACCAAATGATCAGACATTCAAACTCAAAACATTGACCCACATTAGCTCTCCAAGACTACACAAGGCCACAAATGGTCACAAATATAACTCACACTAGAACAATGTTTGATGTTTCCACTGCCAGAGAAATCGATGTTGAAAAATGTAGCAAGAAATTCCCAATTTGATTTTTCCTTGATTAAATTGAGAAAATTCAGATTTCCACATTAGCAGACAACTTCGATGCAGTTAACTTATGTGACATGGCTTGTTTCACTCATCTTACTCATTAAATTCAAGTTGGAGGAACTAGTGGAAGGTCATTTGTACAGTATGACTTCAGTGAAACTCAACGATCATCCAGTTAACTGATCAATTAGCCCAAAATAGTTAGTCATGCAGAGAATTTGAGTTACCTAGTTAAGGTGTAGATTCCAAGGCAATGTAACATCAATTATAGACTAGTATTAAGTGTACAAGTGTTTCATGTAGTCATATGATTAGCCTAAGGAATTGCACAATCCATTTTGGAGAAATTCCTAAATAATAGTGACCTAATTTCTCAAGGAATAACGCAAGGAAATAGGGGCTCAAGTAGAGGCCGAAATTGAGTAAGTTTGGGTTAGAGCTTATCAGTGAGAAAATAGATAGTTTATTCACTTACAGGTTGTGCTCAGTTGAGAAAATAAATTGTAATACATCTCTATTCATCATATTAATGCAAGAAGGCATTGAAGTTTTTAGCAGTTTTCTTTCCCCGGGAGAAATACTTGTTGCATGTGTGTTATTTCTTATTGCATGTATGAGATTTTTATTCTATATTATGAATTACTTTCCATAGAGAAGTAGAGTAGGTTTGTGTCTTGTTATTTTTTATTAAAACTTCATGAGTAGTTGCAAATATACATCGTAATTCTACATGGTATCAGAGCAATATTCACATTAGAGAAGTAATTTCGAAGTTGTTTCTCAGGAGGTTCAAATTTGGAGTTCAGTGCACCAAGATCTCTTCAGAGCTGAGAAGATGGCCTTCAATGGATTAAGGCTATAGTATGCCTTGGAAGGCACCTCTATTTTTTTTGCATGGAAGGATCACATGGAGGCGGTATTGGATGACAATGGATTGCTAAACTACATCAAGACATATGTTGCAAAACCACTAGAATCTGATGCCCATAACCTTGCTCAGTGGAAGAAATATGTATCCAAGGCGAGGAGAATAATATTGGGGGGAGTACGGGATCACATTGTCTCAAATATCCACATAAAATAAAATTCATTTGTAATGTGGAAAGAACTAACAAAATTGTTCAAGAATAATAGTGGGCACAGGAAGTTGGCACTCAAGGATAAACTTTGAAGTATCAAGATGCAGAAAATGACACTATTTCGAAGTATCTTAGCAAGTTCACACAATGTTGTGATAAGATAAACTTGGTAGGGTCAGTGTTAATGTCCCTGAAGAAGACTTGGCAAGTCTAGCCCTTTTGGGCCTTTCCATAAGCCTAGAGTTGGCATAGATATCAAGATTCGGTGAAAGGGGGGAAGAAACTACCAAATTGGGAGTGCTTATGTTATGCTTTGGTACAGGAGGAAATAAGGAAGAATAACAGAGATGGGACTTCATCCAAGGGCGAGGATGAAGAAAAATTTGCATTGGATGGAAATGAAAAGAAGGGAAAAGGGAAGAAATATCAATCCAAACCAGAATCAAGTCAAGGTGGCAAGAAGAAAGATTTGTCCAAAATTAAATGTTTCCATTGTCATGAATTCAAGCACTATGCCACGAAGTGTCCACACAAAAAGGTAAGCAAGAAGCAGGTGAAGCCTTGGCTTTACAGTTCGAACTTGACTTTACCCTTATCACATGCATGGCCAACACAATGATGGGGAGCGTGTGGTACTTGGACTCAGGTGCATCATTCCACATGATAGGGTGTAGAGACTTTTTCATGACTTAGAATAAAAATATTTGCATATGCACATCAAAATTGGGGACAACAGAAAGTATAAGGTGACTGGGATTGGTACAATCACTGTTCAAAGGGAGTCAGACACACCCCTCAGGCTCAAGGATGTCATGTTTGTTTTGGGCCTAAAGAAAAATATTGTTTCTATTTCAATTTTGGGAGACCGTGGTTATGATGTGATATTCAGGAAAGGAAAGGAATTCCTAAGACACATAGCCATGGGACAGATGAAACATATTGGAGTTCATGTGAAGAATCTGTATAAGCTAGATGTGGAATATTGTGTTGCATTAAGCACAAAGGCGAAGAAGGTGCAAAGTCACGATGCCAATCAACTTTGGCACAAAATACTTGGCCATTTGCATCATGGTGCCCTGAATATTATGCAATAAATAACCACAGGCCTCCACAAAGGAGAATTTGAGCAGCAAGGTATGTGCAAAGGATGTACTTTGGGGAAGTACAAAAAATTCACATTCCATGATTGGGACAACAAAGCACATGTAGTCTTGGAAAGGATGCACTCTGATGTCTGTGGAACTTTCTCAATAGCCTCCACTGCTAGACACAAATATTTTGTTATTTTTATTGATGACTTATCATAGAAGTGTTGTCTATTCTTCATGCAAAAGAAAGATACGACATTCTCGAAGTTCATAGAATTCAAGACATTGTTTGAGAAAGAAACTAACAAGAAGGTGAAGGCTCTCAAAAACGATAATGAAAGTGAGTACATGTCAAATGGATTTAAAAAAAATTGTGCAAAAGAAGGCATTCAGTGAGAATTGACAACACCCCGCAACCCACAACCGAATGGGGTGGCTAAGAGAAAGAACCATAGCATTATGGGAGAAACGAGGGTGATGTTGCTTTACCAAGGCCTACCACTGCACTTGTGGGCCGAGGCATGCAACTCATAATACTATTTGCAGAACCAGAGTCCTCATTAGATTCTGGTCATGATTACAACAAATGAGGCATTTTCGGGGAGAAAGTTGGATGTGTCGCACTTCAGGATTTTTGGAGCCTTTGTTGATTGCCATGTCTCCAAATAATCAAGGAAGAATATGGAGCCAACAACAAAAATGGGGGAATTTGTGGGTTACACATAAACTCCACACAACTACTGTGTGTACTTTCCATCCCTCAAAGTGACATTTGTGTGAAGGGATGTAAAATTTGATGAGGAGAAAGCGATGTGGTGCTCTCTTGAGAGGGAGCTTTAGATCCCATGGAAAGAGGAGCTTTTATCTCCAAAGGATGAACCTCAGGAAGTTGTGGAGCAGCCAAAAATTGACGAGCAGAGAGTGGAGATAGCCACTCAAGCAGAACCATCCAAAGAAGGAAGTAAAAGAACTAGGGACACTGGGAAACTTGTGTAGGATGCGAGGAAGAAAGTGGGTTCTCCTTGAAATCGTTGCAGACAAAGAATGTCACTTAACTAGTACACTGGATACATGGCTCTAATGATTGAGCTTGTAGAGACTAAGTTATCCTCTTTCGAGGAAGCAATAGAGAAAACTGTATGAGTTGATGTAATGGTGGATGAATACAAATCCATTGTAAAAAACAGTGGTTGGGAAGTGGTTCCAAGGCCAACAGATAAATTAGTTATGGGTTCGAGATGGATCTTCAAGGTTAATCAAGTAGAAGATGGAAGCATAGAGAAGTATGAGGCTAGATTTGTGGCCAAGGGGTACTCTCAAGTTGAAGGGATTGACTATGAGGATATATTTGCTCCTCTAGCAAGGTACTCATCCATTAGATCAATTCTTGCTCTAGTTGTGCAGATGGGGTGGAAGATCCACCAAATGGATGTAAAAACAACATTCCTCAATGGAGTTATTGAGGAGGAGGTGTACACCAAGCAACCATAAAGTTTTGAGACATTTGATCGAGAGTCTCATGTGTCCAGACTCAAGCGAGTGTTGTGCGGTTTCAAACAAGCACCCCATGCTTGGCACACTAGGATCAATAACTATATCACCAGTTTGGGCTTCACCAAAATTTAAGTGGATGAAAACATCTATAATATCTTGATAGAAGGTAAATTTCTTATTATTGTCTTATATTTTGATGATTTGATTTTAACTGGTGATGAGTAGCTAGTCAGATTTTTCAAGGGAGTTTGAAATGAAGGATATGGGTCTCATGCACTACTTCCTTAGGTTGGAAGTATGGCAAGGTGATGGGGAATTAAATGTCTCTCAAGGAAAGTATGAAAATGAGATACTTCAGAGATTCCACATGGATAGTTACAAACCCATGGAGACACCTCTAGCGACCAACTGGAGGAAGGAGGATGCCACTTTAGGTGAGGAAGTGGATGCTACCATTTATCGGCAGCTAGTGGGTTCACTGATGTATCTTGTGAACACACAACCAAATATGTGTTATGCATACAACCAGCTAAGCCAAGCTATGATTCGGCCAACCAAAAATTTTGGAAGGAAACTAAGCATGTTTTACGGTGCCTTAGAGGAACTACCTAGTTTGGACTATGGTACAGATAGACAGAGGGAGTGAAGTTGTGTTTCTTCACAGATGCAGATTAGGCGGGGAGTCCATCAAACTGAAAGATTACATTAGGTTGAAGTTTGATTGTTGGGTCTGCAGTAGTTTCGTGGTACAACATGAAGCAAATATCTATGACGTTGAGCTCAGCAGAAGCAAAATACATGGTTTTAAGTCAATCAACATGTGAGGCGATTTGGATGAGAAAGATACTTGTTGGATTGTTTGGTCAGATGATGGATCCAACTGTGATCTATTGTGATAATCAAAGTTACATCAAACTTTGAGAATATTGTTTTTCAAAATCGATCCAAGCATATAGATATCTGGTATCACCATTTACGATATTGTGTAAAAAGGAGGATAATGTTGTTGCAATACATTCCGACAGAGGAACAAGATGTTGACATTTTAACAAAGGCCTTATAAAGAGGGAAGTTTGAGTTCCACAGGTACAAGATAGGGGTGGTTGATAATCCCTTTCTTGATGAGAGGGAGTGTTGAAAAATGCAACAAGAAATTATCAATTTGATTTTGTCTTGATTAAATTGAGAAAATTCGAATTTCCACATCAAAAGACAACTTGGATGCAGTTAACTTTTCTGACATGGCTTGTTTCACTCAGTTTACTCAGTAAATTTGATTTGGAGGATTTAGATTTCAGTTAAGTATGTTTGATTGCTAATTTGTAGCAATCAAATTCAGTTATCTCAAGTTGTTTTCAGTTAAACTAGTTCAAAATGTTGGAGGAACTGGTGGAAGGTTAGTTGTGCAGTGGGATTTTAGTCAAACCTAGTGATCATCCTGTTAATTGATCAATCAACCCAAAATAGCTAGTGCATGTAGAGAATTTGAGTTACCTATTTGAGGTGGAGATTCCAAAGTAGTGTAACATCAATTGTAGACTAGTCTTGAGTGTAAAGGTGTTACATGCAGTCAGATGATCAACCTAAGGAATTTCCTAATCCATTTTGGAGAAATTCCTAAATAATAGGGGCCTAATATCTCAAGGAGCAATGCAAGGAAATAGGGGCTCCTGCAGAGGCTAAAATTGACTAAGTCTAGGTCAGAGATTCTTAGTGAGTAGAGAGATAGGTTATTCACTTGAAAATTGTGCTCAGTTGAGCAAAGAAATTGTAAGACATCTCTATTCATTAGATTAATGCAAGAAGGCATTGGGGTTTTTAGCATTTTTCTTTCCCCATGAAAAACACTTGTTGCATGTGTGTTATTTCTTATTGCATGTCTGAGATTTTTGTTCTAAATTGTGAATTACTTTCGGCATAGAAGTAGAGTAGGTTTGTGTCTTACGATTTTTTATTAAAACTTCATGAGAAATTACAAATCTACATTGTAATTTCTACAGACGAGACACCTTTTATATTGAAGAAGAGAGACTTTTATTGAAGCCAACTTATGAAAATGGAAGGGAAAATATTTAAAATCCAAATTTTAAATTTGGAGCCAAAATTATTTCCTTTAGAGGCTAACTATAAGTTAATTTTGGTTACTTTTTTCTTTTTAATAAAAGCATCTTTTGACTAGGCCCATTTTATTTTTAATTTTCTTGAATACAAATAATTTGCTTGTGGCATATCCTTTAGGGCTTCTTGACCAAGAATGGGGCTCCAATATTCAAAGAGGCCTAATGCCTCAACCGTGAGGAATTAGGAGACATACGACCTACCATCAAAATCGACATGATGAGGAGAATCAAATGATGATGATCCTGAACCAAAAAACACTATTCTTCTTTTTCAAATTCGTTATCAAAGGTTGGATTCTTCTGGCAGTTGCTCAAGTTGACATCAATGACGACCATGATCCAACAATAAGTTCTATTGTTTTTGAAATCATAGTTGCATCGATTGGAGGAAGGAATGCATTAACATTATTTGAGTCCCTCCAATCCCTTTCTCATTGAATCCATGATAGATATGACAATGTTCGAGCCGTCATTCTCATATTGCTTCCCATTCTAAAAAATAAGCATCTAGAGAGTTGAAAATTTCATTAGCCACCATTGTTCATTATGAAAATTGTCTCCACATTGTTAATTAATCATTAGCCATCATTGGTCATTGTGGCTAACTATCTCAACAATAATGAATATTCCCAAATATTATGTACTATAATCAAATTTTACCTTTTACTTTTATTGTATACATAATTATATATTTTTCTTCAATTCCACAAATAAAGATTAAACTTCAAAATCCAAAGATTACCAAAAGGAGATATATTAATGCAAGGAGTGTTCATAGAAGCACAAAAAGGATTTTAAAGTTTTTGTATGGATTGGATCATCAAAAGTATCTTCAAATTAGAAAAACAACAAAACTATCTCCCATAATCATAGGACCTTTTAAAATCACAAAAGAAATAACACATGTTATTTCATCATATTTGGTTTCTAACCCATTTGAAAAACATTCATGATGTCACTTCATGTTTTAGAGTTCAAGAAGTACTTGTCTTATAAGTCACATGTTTTGAATTATGGTAATTTGTAGGCTTTTTAAGAGGGAACCTTCATGGAAAATCCATATGCTATGTTGGACCAATTGCTTTGTCAATGTTGGAGTGGGCTACTAGAAAATATCAAGGTCAAATGGGACTAGCATAGTTTACAATTTACTAGTTGGGAAGATGCAAATGATGTGTAAAGACTTCCCTCATCATTTTGTATAGATACCACTTTGGGACAAAGTGTTCCAAATGGAGAGTATATGTAATGACCATTGTGTTGCATTGACTAACATATGCAAGTAGGTATGTGATTTTGCATAATATGTGTACTGAAACATGTGTCTTCTTGGGTAACAAGGTTTTTATACTTTTTATGATATATGTTGGGTTCTTATATGTAATATGAAATTTTATGTTTATAATGATGGTCAGTGTCTCATATTTGTTGAGAAATCTAGGGAAATCTAGTTAAGGTTTATTTAAATTTGATTTCTCTATTTCAATGACACTTTATTGTGATTATATTATTGCTTCATCATTATTAGAATGTTCAGTTCATCATCAAGAAAATTTCCAAAGAGAATATCACAATGCAAACAAGGAGATACCAGAAATAGGCTCAAAGCCAGGGAAAAACCCCTAAACAAGGAAAAATCCATAAACTTCTCTTCTTATAAAAAAATTCAAGGAAGAATTCCAAGACCAACAGACCAGTCAGACTCACCAAGATCAAGCCATCCACCAAGTATGTATGCCTCTAATGTTGTAACATCTCCAAACTTTGGAAACCCTAAATCAAACCATCCACAAAAAATTTCGCTTCTTTGGAGCAGAAATCAACGCATATAACTCAGGCGGATTTTCTTATATTTCAAGTTTGATTTGAGAGGTTGAAATCTTCTTTATTTATAGCCTTCACATGAGCTAGAAAGGTCTTTCTAGGATGACTTGAAGGAGGGTGGTTGATTTGATCTTGGGGTCTTTCTAGACCTTTCGTTACAACAAAAATAATATATCATTTTCTTAATACAATTTTCCAATGGGTCTTTTACATTTTTATGTTGACTTTGACTTAATACTAAGCCCCTTAGAGCACATAATGGGTGTTGGACCTAGGAAAAATGGCCATGGGCAAGAAACCCTTTTTCAAAATAAATAATTTTCTTTTGACAAGTACAATACAAATTTCAACAATGTTATGGTTGGGTAATATATGTGATATGCAATCTCATTTTTGTGATGATGATTAATGTCTCATGATATGGTTAGGTACATAAATATAATATGTGGTTTTGTTTTACAATGATGGTGAATGTCTTGTGCTAATTGTGTGAAAATAAATGAACTTACCTTGATATTACTAAACTATCATATACAATTGATATTATTTACATGATTATTGATGAGAGCATTGGTTATAAAGTAAACAAGCATGCATACCAATGGTTGATGAATAAATGTAAAATTGAAGAGCGAAACATGATGCATTGATCAAATGAATTCCTGAATAAATCATGCAGTTATATAAGTGATAAATGAATGAATGTTATGATTGAAACATAGACTTTGATGGATAAATATTGAATGAGTGTTGACATATGTGTGTATGTGTTGCTATGAGCACAAGATTTTGATACAATTCAAGTTTGGGAGATATAGAATGAGGAAATTATGGTAATCGATATCCACGAGGAAATTTTCAGAACATCTTCTAAATATGGTTGACAACATAAAATTAGCTCCACTAAATCTATACCAATTAACTTAGACTTATGTGTACCACGTGGCTAGAGAACCATGTGGACAATGTGTAACTTTGATAAATGTCTAAAGTTGCATATAGATTTGAAACAATGTTACAAACTTTCTATTCCTACTACAGTCACTCATAAGATGAATTAATATACCTTCCCATGAGGCATAACAACTCATCTTTGCATAAGGACCCATGTCATGGCAAACATGGTCATTTAAGTTGTAGGAAGAAGGAAATTGGGGATTATGCATGATTAGGGGTTAATTGATTATCCAAGCACCAAAAAGGGGGAAAATGGGTTGTAAATGATGAAATGGAGGAGTAAAGTAATGTTTCATAGATGCTACCATGTGTAAGGGTGGTTCATTTAGAACCAAACCATTTACTATAACATCAAATTTTAATTTTGTTATCATCAACAACAGGCAAAAGAAAATAAGAACATGACTAGGAGTATGATTACAAGTAAAATTTAAAAATGAATTCAGTAAGTTACCAAGATTGCAAGGGAAGAAATC
This sequence comes from Pinus taeda, assembly GCA_000404065.3. NCBI lineage: Eukaryota > Viridiplantae > Streptophyta > Pinopsida > Pinales > Pinaceae > Pinus > Pinus taeda. The sequence goes on from APFE031455156.1 coordinate 50,583, forward strand.
AAGGTATATATACATACATTTTAGAAAGAAAAACTTGCAAATTTTGTTTACATGTTTGAAATTTATCTATTTTAGTTAACTACTAACAATTTTTTTCTACTTGCACCTTCAACAAAATTTACAATAGAAAATACATAATTTGAAAAATGAATTTCATACATGAATTTTGGATAAAATTATTTGGTCTACTTAGTTCCAAATCATTATTTTAATGAAGAGCAACATTTGGAAACAACTCGTGGAGCATTTATGACTCTTCATCCAACACCAAAAGCCTCAAATCCCTCCACCAAATCCATATCAGCACTATCGCTTTTAGGAAATCTTACTATCAAAAAGATTTTAATTCTTACCACCCTAGCTTTTGTATGCCACTTAGCCAATCAATTTATATGTCTTCTTTGTTAGATTTTTGTAGCTATGTTCGGTCTTCATAATACATTGTAATAGTTACATAAGAAAATTTTACATGAAGCATGTTCTTCATGCTTGCAAGAAAAATGCTTATTTTGTATTCAAAAGAAAAATTATTATAAGGCTCATTAAAGAGAGGGAAAAATGAAATGTTTTGAATTTGAATTTTTACCTCCAAAAAGACCAAGTCAACCTTCCTAAAGTCACGTTAGCTACAGAAAGGTACGCACCCCTTCGGCCCAAGGCAAAACTACATAAAGAGCCTATCCATAGCCAAGAAAAGCTCACAATTATGTACCATATGACCTGAGACAAATGTTTCAGATGGTCTAAGCCAACATATAATGTATCTCTGAGGAAGTGGATTGGTCTCTCAAATGGCTCTTTGTAGCTCCATAAGATGCTCTTTGTGGCTCGCATAAATATCTCTTTGTAGCTCACACACGATTCTCTTTGTGGCATGCATATAATCCTCTTTGTGGCTCCCATATACTCCTTTATGTGGCTCGAACAAATTTCTTTTTGTGGCTCGTGTTTTTTATTTATATCTAAGGAAAAGAGGGTTGACAACCAGTGGTATAGTATTGTGGAAATAGGGCCAAGAACCTATAGCATAGCTCTGTTGAGAAGTGGCCAATATCATGTGGTTGATCTTTGAAGAAAGAGGTTGAAGTATGTGGCACAATTCATAGGCAGAGTTGGGGATCAATCTATTGACCCCCAAGATTATTTGGATAGAATGGTAAAGGGATGACTTGGTCTTTGAAGGTTGGTTGACTTTGATGTATCTTTTGTTGCATTGATTCTCTAAGGAAAATATTGGCTGGGGTTTTCGAGGGTTCCCCAGATAAAATTATTGTGTTCCTATGTATTTGTCTCTTTATATTCTTATTGTACTAATGAGTTATATGGTTAATGTCTTTTTGTTTAATATTGAATAATGAAATACAAACAAAAATTAAGATGATCAAATATTATTACCATAATGAAAGACCATATAAAAATCAACATTCCTCAAAATCCCATGCCCAATAGAATAATAATCATACTTCACTAGCATTCTCCTCAGAGTACAAAAACCGAAAATAGAGTAGGAAAAAAACACTCTAGCCTTCCTTCCATGCTCCCTTTTACTCCCCTTTATATCATATTTAATTTTCAAAAGTTTTTCATTTAGACAAGTGGCTACCATATTTAACATGTAATTTAACCTTAAATTAACATTTTTTGGACTATGTTGACCATGTTAATTCCATTATTTGTTTTATTACCTTTATTATTATATATTGTATGTGTATATCACTTATATGATGTAGGTATTGTAATGTTTTATCTTATTTATTATATTTTTATATATAGTGTACAATTTATCACCTTTACCATTTATGTATCATTTTGGAATATAAATATATATCCATATCAATTTGTAGTTAGTGCAAGGAAATTATGATTAATTTGTTATTCACCCATGAAATTACATGTATTATATATTGCAATGCAAGATGATTGTACAATCATGATTATTAATATAAATGAAATCCATAAAATATTAACTTTACTCTATTTGTTCATCCATAGTTTAGTTTTAGCCCTCCTTGTGCTTGGATAAACAATCAACCTCTAATTACTCATAGCCCCAATTTCCCCCTCTTGATGATTTACCGACCTTGCTCATCATGTGATGAGTCTCTATACTGAAATTGGTCTTTATGCCTCATGGAATGGTATATTAATTCATCTTATGGGTGATTTGTAATAAGCATCAAAAGCTGTAATATTACTCCAACAATATTCAACTTTTGACATTTATAAGGCTTATAACATTCAAGTTTAGGTGGTATACATTTGGTAGAGATATTTTATCTTCAACGCATATTTAGAAGATCTTATAAACATTCCCTCATGGTTATGAGTTTCCATTGGATACTCATATTATCTCTTTTCTGGATTTGATATGTATTAAACTCTCATACTCATAGCACTTACATACACATATTTGTCAATATTCATTCAATATTAACTATCAAAATCTATTCATTAATCATAAAATTCATTCAAGTATCACTTAGTTTCGTTGCATGCTTTTATTTGAAAAATCATTTTATCTTATTCATGAATTAGTAATGCACATGATTACTTATTATGCATTTTGTAGCCAATTCACCCATTAGTCATCATGTGAACATTATCACAAGTATATCCTTAGTTAGTAATATCAAAGTAATTGCATTTAATTTCACAACAAACATAGGACATTAATCCTCATCATGAAAGTAGAGTTGCATTTCACATACATGTACTTAAGTATAACATGAGACATTAATTATCCTCAAAGTGAAGTTGCATATCATATATAATTACCAAACCATAGCAGGAGACATTTATCAAGTTCATAAAAATGAAACCACATATCTATAATGATAACTTGAGCATAGAGGAAACCAAGATTACAATAATAATGATAAAGTGAGGGCTAAAAGCTAGTTGAATGAGTAAGGCCAAGATGTTTAACTCCTTCTTGACAGGGTAAAATGCACTGGCAATGGTAAGGAATCTCTCTGGTGTGAAGTCTGAATTAAATCTCACATTGTTTGGGGTAGGAGTCCCATCCGATATGTAGGTCTAACTACCACCATGTTTGTTTGTCTTCACTTGTGTTTTGGGTGAAGAGATGTTAATGTGAGACAAGTGTGAAATACCAAAAGAGTGAAGATGAATCAATTCACAAATGATAAAATTGAAATACAAAGTACAAGAGTATAATAACACATCAATAAGATCAAATGTATCTCAAGAGCAGTTAGTTAGCTAAAACCATTCAAGACATACAAGAGTAAAAGAACACTAGAAACTAATTGCAAAATAGTTCATAACTAATAAGTAATGTAATATGTGGAATGAAAAAGAATAGATTCATAAGAAAGCATATGAATTATAAGCCACAAAATAGTTCATCAACATACAATCCATGTAAAAGAAAACATGCACGCAATAGAAGTATCAAATAATTGTTACTACCATCATGAAAGTGCACAAAAATCCTGCCAAGAGTAGAAAGCTTCTCATTGATAATGCAGAAACATCCAATACACGTATCAAAGGTCCATCAAGAACCAACAATGAAAGGTAGATTGCTCATACCATCTCTCAAATATGTACAATGCCTCACTACAATTGAATCTTCAAAATAAGAAGAGCAAGAATGCTCGGAACTACCTGAATACTAACAACTCCATCAATACTAAAAGCCCTTTTCTAAAGGTACAAGGATATATTTAACAAATACGTGGTGACTCTTCACCATCTCATGACCTCTCAATTACCTCATAACCTATCACACTTCTAATAGATTTTCGTATCGTTATTTGACTCTTGGTATTTTCCTATTTTTGTAATTATGACACAAAATAGTATTTACAATATGGCAAGAAATACGGTGAGTCACAATTTATGACATGTCTTTAGATATTTTCTTTGAACAAAAAGTATCTTGGTGAATGACTTCTTTGAAATGTTCTAACTGCCCAGGTGGAACAGAATACTCATTACAGAATCGATACAAATCCCTTCTCTGCATTCATAATATCAATGAATGAGACTCTTTGAGCTCTTTGAGACCCTTTTCAATTGTTTTTTAGCAGAGTCATCCAACTTCCAACAATGTACAACATCATAAATTTGAGAAGGAATTGGTAAATATCCAATGGCAAGTACCAGTGCATCAGCCAACATTAACTTCAACGCCTTTACTTTTGGGTGTATAGAGATTCTTCTAAAAATATCAACACGCATTTCAAATAATTTGTGCACATTCAAATATTCTTTGGCTTGGTAGCAGATTTCATCACCCATAACTCTCATATTTTCCATTAACCTTTCAAATTGAAAGCTTCTTCGAAGGCCACAAACTCTACAGTCACGTTCAATATAATCAAACCTTCTATGCCATTTGGCCCATTTGCTACAATATCAAACAAAAAGGCTTCTCCTTTAAAGCCAGTTGTGCTTACTTCTCCACTGTTCCCACACAGTAGTAGACATTGTGATCATCTGCGAATGAACAACTTGCAACTGAAATGACAATATCACCTCAAAGTTGGTGTCCTGGAGCACCTGCACAAAGCATGTTTTTAGTTGGCCTCACTGCTCTGTCACACGACAATATATGGTGCAAACATCAAACGTGCCAAATTCCTTTTGGTGATATACAGTTCTGCTGCTCTAATTTTTCATTAGTACTCCCAACGCCCAACGTCTCGTCTTTCTTGGAATATACAATACGGGTTTGCAAGGATGTTGAAATAGCAAATGTGGATAAGTCGTTGAATCATGAAGCTATTTCAGCACCCTTGCAAACCACATGCTTTCTGCCCGGGAATGTCTCCACCAACTATGTGCAACCATCTATCTGTCGCATTGATACTTCCAAGTCATCTGAATCCTCTGGGAAAGTTGCACATCCTCTCTATAGAATAGTTTTTAGATGTTACATCTTGAATTAATGAATTCTTTTCTATTGATGGAACACTCTTCCTCATGCCCATATGGCCTTATTGCATACCTAAACTTCATTTGAGTGGTAACATTGTAGTCAAGCTTGTTGACCATGGTGTATGGAATATTGGAAGCTTATGTGGAACAAGAATCACTTTATTTGCATATTTTCCCATAATATTGTGTTTCCTTGGTACCATTTAATTTACTAATTATTACTCTACCTTCGGAAATAAGTGGTAATGTACTAGCAAAAAAAACCACCCAGCATCCATGAATAGAGAGAATCTCACTGTGCATATACACCCATTGAACCATGACAGTTGCATTCATGTTATCACTCGTAGTTGCATTTAATGTTAAGCTTCCACCTACTTGTATAGAGCTAATCACACCTTGAATCTTTGTAATCACCTTATTGATCTTTTATGATGGCCATCTAGAAATTTCATGATGTCGACATATCCCTTTCAATGTAGTTGGACATACTTCCATGCTCTTTGCAACATCTTTAAGGCTTCCAAAAAATTACTCTTGACGAAAGTGATAATTTAAGGTCTTTCTATTTCCACCATGCTTCCTTTCTAAATTCTTTGTCACATGGCTAACCTAATTTCGAGTTGGAATAGAAGCATCTCTTATTTAATTCTTTGTTGGATCATTGCACCAATAGACAATGTCCCTATTTTCATTCTGCTCAAGCATTCCACTTGTATTCTTAACACGAATAGAAGTGGCATCTCCACCATTTGGAATACTAATTGAATGTATATGATCAATATTTTTCTGCTTTTGAATATGTCACCTTGTGTCTCCCATTGCCTTTTATCTCCTAGGGTTCCTTGTTTGTCACTGATTGCATATTCCCTTATTGCATTGCTCAATTGAATAGACTACTTGCCATTGTTGGAAGGTGCCACTTGTGCATTGTTTTTAAAAGTGACCATCATATCCATCTTTGCCATGTTCATTGATTTTTTGAAGATTTCCATCCTCATCCATTCCATTATGTTCCATGTCAATGTTTATAAACCCTTGCAACAACTTTGAGAAAGATCTTGGCTGCAGTTAGCCATAATACAACCAAGACTAGAACATAGTTGTAAAATTCCCAAAAGGTAGATAACTTGAATTTCTAAGGCTTCCACATGGCACACAATATTCCAACTATGGTTGCATGACCCCAAACGTGTAAAGGATGTTTTTGGCTCATGTGAAGTATAACACCATCTTTGCTGGGGCCTAGTGTTCCACATTTTAACCCATTAATGTAGAATTATTGAAATTGTCAAATATTATGAACAAGAGAATGAACAAGAATATTTTCAAAGGATTCATGATTGCCATCTTTAGAAATGCATCTACCATGAAAGTTTAGATGTGGTGAAAGTGTTATTACTCAAGCAAGTCATGACAAAGATTCATTCAAGGATTGCATTCGTTGATGATTAGCCCATTTTAAAGGGCATGGCTAAGTAATGCAACATAAATTAACATGAAAACTATGAAAAGAATGAGTAACCCAAAAACTTTAAATATACATGGTGAAATTTTTGGGGGCTATTGTAGGGGGCTACAACACTTCCCAAATTGTGTTTTGCATTAATGTGAGCATTATTATATTAAAAAAGAGGAGAGTATAGAGAGCTTGTCAGAACCCTTATCTATCTCACCATTATTAGACCAAATATTTCATTTGTTGTCGAAATCCTTTATAGGTTTATGAAAAATCCCTGTGAAGGACATTGGTTTATTGAAAAAAGAGTTCTAAAGTACTTAAAAGGAACTCAAGACTTGGGAATCAAATATTCACAAGTGGATGACTTCAAATTCATTAGATATTTTGATTCAAACTTCGATGAAGATAAGGAAAATGGAATGTCTAATTTAGGCTATGTTTTGAGTCTTGGATTAGGATTTGTCCCCTCAAGGTCACACAAACAATTAGTTCCAATAGATTCCAAAAGAGAGGCAAAATATGTGACAGTTGCAAAAGTAGGTTGCATAAATCTTGAATGATTTAGGAGAAAATTCTCAACTTCTGAGCCAACAAAATACTTAAAAGTGGCACAACTTGGGCATGAGGAGAGTAACAAATAGTTCTAACACACAAATAGGTTGTAGACCTAACAAGTGTGATAGAGGGGACGTTTCTAAGGAGTGAATGACATAAAGATATCGTAGGGAGTATTTCTGAGGGATACAACAATGGGAGATGACTTACAAAAAATTAACCAAAACACCTAAACTTAGACCCTAGGACCTATGTTCTGATGCCATATCATGCTAGGATGTTTAACTCTCCAAATTGTGTTTTGCAATACTGTGAACGCCATTATATACATGAAGAGGGGTGACCTTTTGGATTATTATTCCAAGGTATCTTCCCATTCTAACTATTCAACTTTATCTATTTACATATTTACACATTTTTATCCAATCCTTGAGGATTAGGTGTCTAATAGAATGAATCCACTTTATGAATGTGGGATAGACTAAGAAACACATTAAGGTGAAATAAAGCATAAAATAACTTAAAGTTGAAGTGGATTTATTAAGGCCTATGTCTAATAACTAATTTGCCATTATAACTTGAAAATTACTTTAACACCCTCTCTTAATGTTCAATGTACTAACTACAGTAGGCTTATCCTAGGATTTTACTTAATCTTTAGAACCTAAAGACCAAGTGAAAATGTCTACATTTTGGTCCTCTATAGAATAGTATCGCAACTCATTAGATCCATCCTCTACAGGTCCTCTAATGAAGTGGCAATGCATCTCGTTGTGTTTGGTATTCTCGTGGAAGACTAGATTCTTGTTTAGTTTGAACACTTCTTGATAGATCTTTAATGCTTTATGAATGTGATAGTTTGGTCTAATTTTCAAAATAATCCAAAAAATTACATCAAACACTTCTTGATTATAACAAAATAGGTGAGTTGGCTTTTTCTACTACATATTAATATATGAAAGCATCTTCTAGAGCTAAACTACCTCACATACTCCTCTTGTTGCTTCTTGAAATTGTAACAATAACATAAACACTTAAAGGAAATCAAAATTGCATTCATAATAAGAAATAATTTTCTTTCTTATAATGAGTGACAATCTAGTCAAGTTAATCCATCTTTTGAATATAGAATATACAAAAAAACACATTAAAGTTAAATAAAGAACAAAGACATAAATTAACCTAGAGCCTCAATGACTTTATTAATGCCTATATCTAACATATAGTTGAACATTATAATTAATTTGTGCTTTAATACTATCCTTTAATGGTTAAGCTACTAACTACATCAAGCTTATCCTAAACTTTTAGATATTTTTCAAGACCCAAAGAGTTGGAAAACAATTCTATAGTATGGTCCTCTTTAGGATAGCACTACAACTCAATGGATCCATCATGTACAAGTTGTATGATGAGATGGGAATGTCTCTCAACAATCTTGGTATGATTTCAGAATTTAGGCTTATGTGAGTATTTTTGTGAGAATTTATTTCTGGATTCTTCGCATGAATGCTTGTATTCTTGGCTAGTGTAACCACCTTCCCACCCCCTTTTCCAATATCGGGTTGAGGAAAGTGTTACATGTTTTCTCTAACTCGACCGCCAAGGTCTATTATGGAAATGGGGTTACATAACCTCTTCTTCTCAAAGTTTTTGGAGCTTAATTATGATACTACCATTATGATCAACTCATCGAGATTGTCTTCAACTCCTGAATTGAAAGTTATGCCCATTAAGAGTTTGGCCCATTATCAAGTCAAATGTCATCGCTGCTCATCTCTGCTCATTTTTTCTCATCTATGTTGAACACTCTCGCATCTAAAAGAAGAATAATTTGACATCATAGGGGAGCTAAAGCCACCACTATCAGTCAACAGGTGAGATCTATTTTTTGTAATGGTAAGGATCACACTCTTTCCTATTGATCTGGGACACTATGCGAGAACTACTCAAGAACCACACTCTATCCTATCTTCTAGTGACAATATGTGAGATCAACTCGAGGATCACACTCTGTCCTATTTTCTATTGATCCTCCATCGATACCCTTAAGAGTCAAGTGGTAGAACACCTTCATCCAACACATGAGTGTGATTTACTTACCGCATGGTTAAGGATACACACCCTACCTCAAGTCACCTCAACCCATTGACCAGATGGGGAGTTCCAATCCCAACAAGCCTAACTTGTGGGTAGGATGCCAACAGTGGTATACTTGTTAAAGTGACAGTAGGTGAGATCAACTTACCACAGGGTAAATATTCACACCCTATCCTATTGTCCAAAGGTCCCTCAACCCCAAGAGTCATTACTACTACATTCCCACCCTAAGAGCTCAACAAGGAGGAAGAACACACTCAGTGTTCTCGATCAGTTGAGAGCCTTACCCAAGAGGATCACATCCAGCATTCCAAGTTGTTTCTCTCTGAACCTTATCTTGAATATAGTTATATTTAATCTCAATATGCTTGGACTTGTCATGAAATACAAGATTCTCTTCCAATCGACTCCCACTCTTGTTGTCACAATATATCACAGTCGTATCTAGGACCTGCTCAAACAACTCTCCAAAGAGATTTCTCAACCAAAATGCCTCGCAACTAGCCATGCTAGTGGCAATATATTCTGACCCGTCTATTCTCAAAGCTATGAAATTTTGTTTCCTACTCATCCAACATATCATGGTGGAACCCAAACTAAAGCAACATTCATATGTGCTTTTCTTGTCAATAGCATTTTCGACCCATTCAACTTCACTATACCCATGAAGTCATATATCTCCAACAGTGTATCTCAAACTAAGGTTAATTGTCCCATGCAAATATCTCAGTACGTGATTGGCAACAACCAAATGTGCATGAAGGGACTCATTCATAAATTGAATCAAATTTTTCACTACAAAGAGTATATCCATATGAGTGTTCACAAGGAACATTAAGGCCCCAATCAACTATCGGTACTTAGAAGGTTTTTCCAAATCAGGTCTAGAAGCATCTCTGCATAACTTCTTGAAGTTTATCTCCATTGGTGTGGCTAGAGACTTGCATTCTACCATTCCAAATATTTCCAACAACTTCACGACATATTTTCCTTGGGAAAAGAAAATCTCATTGGGACTATACAACACCTCTAGTCCCATAAAGTAATGCATCATACCAAGATCCTTCATTTTGAACTCAAAAGCCAGCTCCCTGTTACACTCAAGCACCATGGGCTCACTACCTATCAAGAATAAATCATCAACATATAAAACCAAAATAAAAATCATACCTTAAACCACTTTTAAGTAAAAGTTTGGGTCAGCACTGCTTCTCGTGAATCCAAGCTTCACCAGGTAACTATCAATGTGAGCATACCAAACTTTGGGGGCTTACTTCAAACCATATAATTCTTTCTTCAACCTACAAAAGTGAGTTTTATTGTCCTTCACTTCAAATCCCTGAGGTTTCTCATCATATACTTCTTCCTATAGTATTCCATGAAGAAATTTCATCTTTACATCCATCTAGTGAAGATTCCATCCTTGACTAACAACAAGGGAAACAACCGATCTAATGGTACTGTAATGAGCAACAGGAGAAAATATATCGTCAGAGTATTCTCCCTCTTTTTGGGAGAAACTTGGGTCATGAACCTTTCTTTGTGCTTCTTAATGCTTCCATCAGCTCCATGCTTGACCTTGTATATACATCTTGAAGTTATGCCAAACTTTCCTTTAGTTCTTGGAATAGCATCCCATACATCATTATTCATAATCGATTCGTACTCTTCGGCCATGGCATCCTTCAAAACCTATTCTTCCACAACTTCTTCAAAGGTGGTAGGCTCAACCTGGATGATAGTGCTCATAGCTACAATGTATCCTTAGTACCAACATGGCTTCTTTATTTTTCTAAAGGTCACTTTGTTAAAAACATGTCTCTCAAAGTCTTATAATGTATCATGAAGCCACAATGGTCTCTTCTTGGCATGGGGATCACTTAGAGGATGATCCAAGGGATCCATAGGCTCCATAGGATCATCATCAACCTCTTTCTCCAGCTCGAGCATAGAGGGACCATCTAGTAGGTCCATATCATCATCTTTCTTCTTAGGAGGAGGCAAAGGGAGGTCTCTTTCTTTTCCAAGGGAAACATCTTCATTGAAAGTCACATCCCTAATAAAATCAATCTTCATAAATAATATATATATATATATATATATATATATATATATATATATATATATATATATATATATATATATATTCTAAATTCTTTAGAGTTTTCACGTATCCAACAAGTGTACCTTTCTTTCTAGTGGCTTCTAGTTTGTTCCTCTTATCCTTTGGCATATGAAAATATATGAGGCAACTAAATATCCTGAGATGTCCAATGTTGGGCTTCACACATGTGAATACTTGTTTGGGAGTATTATTGTCCAAATTTTGATGAAGAACCTTGTTTTGAACATAGACTGATGTATTTGTAACTTCTCTCTAGAGGAACTTTGGCAACTTTTGATCATGTAATATAGCTCGGGAAACTTCCACGATGAACTTGTTCTTTCTTTCATCCACACCATTCTGCTCAAGGTTGTAAGGTACAATAGTTTCCTCCTTGATTCCAGGGTGCTTGCAAAATTCAACAAACTCATTTGATGTATACTCTCCACCATTATCAAAATTCAAGAGATTTATCTTCTTTCCTATTTGATTATCTATCAGTGCCTTGAAGTCCTTGAACATATTGAAAGCATCATCCTTATGCTTCAAGTAGTATCCATATCTTCTTGGAGAAGCCATTAATAAATATTATGTAGTGGAGGTGTCCACCAATAGAGTGCACTAGCATGGGTCCACATAGGTTAGAATGAATTAGTTGAAGAATACCATCAGTATTATTCTTGCTAGAGTGGAATGGTCTCGTTTTCTTCTTTCCACTGACACATCTCATACATACTCCATCATGACTAGCTTGAACATCAGGCATCCCAAAGAATAACTTCTTCAATTTCAGTAGGGCTTCATAATGTATATGCGCCAACCTTTGATGCCATAGCTCAGCTTGATTATTGGTGTGATGGACCATTTCTAGCAGAGGTCTTCCATTGACTCTATAGAGTCCTTCAATTCTAGATCCCAAGATAAAATCACCCCTCATGCAGGATTCCATAGGCCATGTGAGAAATTTTCCTTTGATGAAATATACTCTCATGCCTTTTTATTCCAAGGAATATATGGATACGAAGTTCTTCTTTAGTTCTGGAACATACATAACATCACAAAGAATAATAGATTCACTAGAGTTCAATTGAAATTTGACGGAACCAAAACCCTTCACAGGATGAGTAGTATTGTCTCCAAGGATGATTTTCAAATTTGAATCCCAACTCTCAACCAGGTTCAAGAGGACTTCCTGATATCTATATAAGTGTCTAGAAGCCCCACTATCTTTCAACTATCTATCATACAAATCTGGAGGGGAAGAACTAGAAAGAGCATAAATAAGAATACATTCAGATTGACTAGCAACTACATTATTTTCATACCTGGAGTTCCTTTACCTCTTTTGAGGAAAATGGACTTATTTTTAATCATCTATAGTATCTCTTTTTCTTCTATCATCTCTTCTTATTCTATCATCTCCTCTTCTTTGATTGGTGAACCTGTTGTTGTTGAAACCTCGATTGTTCTTGTAGTTGGATCTTGAATCATTTTGATCATAATTACCATGCTTGTGGCAGTTAGAGCATTCAATTCTACTTCTTGTTCTCTCAGAGTCCTTCGATTTAGGGTGACGCCTTCTTGAACAACATGGTCTTCATCTTCATTTCATCTTGTTGTCTTGAGAAATGAATTTAGAGGCCTCTCCTTCTTCATGATTTTGAATCCTTCCTTTGCCAATCATCATGGTCTCATCTTGAGTGCATTTACCAATGAGCTCATCAAATTTTGGAAGAAAATTATTGTTTCTTAGAGTAGTAATGAAGGTTCCCCAAAGAGGAGGAATACCTTGATGAATCACCACCACCAGCTCTCTGTCAGATATTTGTTCACCAACAAATTGCAATTGATCCCTTAGGCAGGATACTCTCATGATATAGGATTGCACATATTCCCCCTTGTTCGTCTTCATCTCTTTGAGTTGATTTTTCAAAGAGAGGATGTGATTCACGTTATTGACCTCATACGTCCTGACCAACTTTTCATAAATATCCTTAAAATTCTAATTTGTTTACCGGAGAATCCACAGTAAGAACCATTTTATGCCAACGTTTCGAATCCCAACCGGGATCCATCATCAGGACCATTTGAATGTTGGATAGAAGAAGAGCTGATTATAGAGAATATATAGTAATGAGGAAATTAAATTAAGATGAAGGTCGGCTATCATTTTAGGGTATTATTTTTTATTTTTATTTTTGGGTAAATTGTATTAATATTTAATATTTGTTAAATATACTATATGATAGTCAGTGTTTTATTATGATGTTATAATATAGACATCGTATTAATAATTGATTAATTGATTAAAAACATAGCTTATAATTAATAATCAATAAACAATTATTGTTCATGATTAATAATTAAGATCAAGATATATATATATATATTATATATATATATATATATATATATATATATATATATGATAATAAAATTAGTACATTTTAGTCTAATTAATTAATTTATTAATTTATATTATTATTTATTATTATATATATTATATCTATATATATATATCTTATATATATATATATATATTATATATATAATATATATATATATATATATATATATATTATATATATATATATATATATATTATCAAGGTTAATAGTTATTATCATAATTATTATTGTTACTTAAGTACAATTTTAAAGCTAGGTTACTGACTTATAAGGATTAGAAGGGGGGGGGATTTAACTAAGAGGTGTTGGTGACCTTAATTAATTTGATTAGGGGAAGCCAGCTTCCACTAATTTCCATGCCATTGTCTCTATTGAGATTATGAGGGTGTTTGATAATTTCAAGAGCTTCTCTGATCTTTCGTCTATTATGATGATCTTCCCTAGCGATAATTAAAATTCTTCAAGCTACCAACATAAAAGAAGTAAATGATATTACGAACCATTAATGAGAATTTTCTTGGGTTTGAGCTCACCTTTCTTGTACTTGAATTTGACAACAATGGTAGCATTTTCTGAAGGTACATGAACATTTCCTTCCACGTATTCCAAAACATCATTTTCATCCAATATCACTCGAACCCGATCTTCCAAGCTACAAAGTTTGGTGAGTCACCTAGCTTCTCATAATCCTTGAAGTAAGAGGTAGACATCTTGGCCAAATCAAATAGGCTCCTTCAGCTTCTTACAAGAATGATTTCTCTTGTCTCTTGTCTCTTGTCTCCTTGGGCTTGTCTTCACCTTAGCTATGATACCATGTTAATTTCCCATTGTTCTATGTTGTTACAATCACTTTAGCCAAATTCTTAACTTCAATTAGCATTCAAATCAATCTTCCAGTAACAAATAGAAATTGTAGATAGAAAATTAAATGCAATGTATAGTAAAAGACAATAAAGAAAAATAACAAGAGACATCAAGATTGGTCAAAGACCAGGGGAAAACCCCACAAGGGGGAAACCATTTAAAATTATTCTTCTTATTAGATTGTCATAAAAAAATTAGCATAGAGAGTAAAATGTTTCAATTCATCAATCAATATTCAAATTCAATCCTTTGATTATCCAACAAAACTAACCAAACAATATCCAAGAGATGAGCCCAATAAACAAATTTGATCAAATTCAAAATCTCCAAAACTGATCCAAGTATGTGGTCAACGATCAAAAAATTTTAGGTCACAATGATAGGGATCTAGTGCAAACAGTGGCGTTGTATCACTTCGGCCACCAAGAGCACCCTATCAACCTAGAAGTTGCAATTGAATTTTCCTCAATCCAACCCTGCAATTCCAACTTAATTTCTTCTCCTCACACGTGTGAGCTCGGACCTTGCAATTTCAGACCTATATGAACCAATCCAAAGAAGAGACACATTGAACCTCCAAGAGAAGAATAAATGAATGTGTGAGTGATGTTTCCAAATGAGGTTGAGTTTTCTTGTATTTATATGCTTCCAAGGGGTGACCAAGTTTTCTTTAAAGTTGACCTATACTTTTATGCACATGACTGGGTTTTCACCTTAAAAATACAATTTTCCTTAACCAAATTAAATTCTTACAAGGGATAGGAGGGTCTTTCTTGATGAGGAAGGTTGTCCAAAGGAGGGAATTTGTCCCTAAGTTTCCAAATTAACACAAAGAAACTCGGTTTCCAAAAAGAGGGACAGATCATTTGGCTCCAAGAAAAAAAATTCAAAAATATTATAGTTCGGCCTCATTTAATTTTTGGCTCCCATATTTGAAATTTAAATTTCCCTCCATGATTGAAAGTCGACTATGTTTATGCAAGGGCTAATTGACCCCCTCCATCAATCATAGAATGGAGATAATTCACTCACAAATATATGAGAATGACTCATATTATATGCCTATCACTTCTGCAACATTAATTAATCCTGAAGGAGGTTGATATATATTGTAGAAGGGTTATGGTTTTGGTTGCATTTTGTGTTATGGTATTTTTTGGATTTTATGCTCTTTTTACAGGTAATTCATGTACAATTGAAGGATGAACATGCTCTTAAAATTCATAGATTTTAAGAAGACTTTTTCATCTCTATGGCCTGTACATTTGTGCACAAGGAATCATTCTACTTCTGGTTGGGGATATTCATCTAGCAATTTCATCCCTTCTATAACAAGGCTTAACCAAGCTATATTTATCCATGTGCAAGCCACAATGTATATCTTCTCATTTTGATTGCTTCATAGTAATTGATACACCTTAGACCTATTGACATATCGATGATTGGTGTTTTTCCTTGTTTAGAAAATACTATAATCTGTGTTTGAAATTCACATTTGTTCAAGGTTTAATTACAAGAGATCTAAAGGTTACATATGGTCTTCCATTTCGACTTTATCAATCTATAATAAGTTGAATCCTTTCTTGTATCAGCGTTTGTTCCTTGAGTGTTATACATTGGCCACTTGTAGTTATTTGTGCATCCTTCTGAGGTGTGTTTCGATTTCTCTAAGAAGCCCTAAACAAGATCCAAAGGTGGTCCTGAAGTGAAGCAGAGAATATCATATGAACATGTGAGCTAGGTATTTCCCCCCTTTCCTTGAAGCCCAAGCTCTAAAATTTGGCTCATATTTGTATCTTTATGTGTGGATAATTTCAGGCTACATACCCGAGGTGTCAAATTTTGAAATTGAAGGATCTGTAACGAGTGATAAAATATGGAGCAGTTTATGCCATATAATAGGGAAAAGCATTGACTACGATCAAGATAACATGATGCTAATCTAATTTTATTATGTTTCCTAACCCCAAGTAGTTGTTACTCAATAGTATACTGAAAGACGAGATTGTATATGTGTGATTTAGGACAATTCTTGATTATCATTGTTAAGGATCTATGGCTATGATTTGACCTTATGTTTGACCTTTGACAGTGGATCTAAAAGGCTTGTCTATAACCCTTATATAGGGAACTTTTGTTGCATGGGTGGTGACCTAACTAGTGACCTTGTAAAGTCTTGAAGTTTATGTTTGTGGCATAATCTTGAACAAAATTCTAAAAAAATCTGGAGGTAGTCTCCAGGTATGAGTAGAACATGTAATGATATTCAAAATATATTTGGGAAGATATCTAGACAGTATATTAATATGCATAAAAAGAATGATCTCATCGCAATTATAGTAAACAATGGTATTATATTAAGATTGAATATTTTGAAGGTTGTTAAAACACAAGGGTAATTCCACCAAAATTTAGTATACATGTACCTGCATCATTGTCAGTTATCAAGGATTGTGAAGGTTTCTCATCTTTGGTAGCAAGAAGGTACTAGTATATGTGGAGAAAAGCATCAAAAGCAAACTATGGTGCATTAGACACCAACCTAAGGGAATCTTCAAGAATTTGTATACCTAGAGAGCTCAAGATTGTATGGATATTGTGAACATAAGGTTTCATTGTCACATATTTTAGTAACATTATTAAAGCCTTGAAACATTCATTGTATATCTGGAACATACATTAGTGATAGAGAAGCTATATTGCAACTAGTGTTTTGTCAGTGAAGAGTGTTGTGTGAACAAAAAGGTTTTAACAATATATTGTTGTGGAAGAATTGCATTCCAGAGACATAGATTGTTGTTGTTGCTAGTTGTCCTATTAAAGCACAGGCCTATATGTTTGATGTATAATTCCAGTGTTGAATAGTGAGATTGTTGAGCTAGGGCTTCAATTGTAGCATTTGTACTAATAGTCAAAGGTTGGATAGAGGCATAAAATCAACTTTAGATTGTAAGCATGTAGTGACAGTGGTCTTACTGAGGTAATTTGTTTGATTGGTCAAAATTTGTGTATCTTCCAATATTTCAATGTTTATAGTTTGAAGTTGGGAATCTTTGCATCAACATTATTAAAGAAGTTTGGTACATTAGTTGAGTTTACGCTAGTTAGGATGAATATCATTTGTAGTTGGGTCATTATCCTCGGCATGGGAACCCAAGCTTAGTCTTAATCAATGTATGGGGCATCAAAGTGTAATGGGATAGATTGATTGAGTTGAAGTGCAACAAAAGTGTTGTAGGATGTAATAGGGGACTGAAGACCCCTTTCATATTGAGTCTACAAATATATTCAAACTTAGGGAGTAGCTTCTTCCTTCCAACCTTACTAGTAAATCCCCTAAGAGTATTTTACTTCCTTCTAGTCCTGACTAGTAAATTTGTATGTAACCATACATAATGAAGCTTTTGTTAAGATGAACCTTTTGTGCAGTGTTCTTATGATGTGATACTTCTTTGTGTTTATTTTTATGATCTGATAAATTAAAAGAACCTAAAACCAATTGTAAAATTAAAGGAAATATTGATTCACGCCTCTATCGGTATTTCCAGCAATTGGTATCAGAGTGGGTTCCTTCAAGAGAAGCCTTGCAGTTGGAAAAAAGATCCATGGAAAAAGAGAGGAGGATGTCAAAATGAAATCAAGTGGTTGATGAAGATGCTTCACCTGAAGAAGATGTTAAATCCATCAAAAGAAAATTTGATCAATTGGAAAATTACAAGAGAAATTTCAGAGCTATATATAATAATGTTCATTTGGAAGATAAAGAGATGATGACCAAGATTTCACGAACACAAGATGAAGTTAACGTAGTCACAACTAAATCTATCTTTCTTGAAAATCAAATTAATAACCTACAAATTCCATAAAAGGATCATGAATTTGATGAAGCAATAAAATAAGTGGATCGTCTAAAGGGCATGCTACAAGAAGTAGACAAAAGAGAAAGTACTATAACAAGTCAGCTAACAAAAAGTCTAACAAAGGAAACAAGCACGCTAAAGAGTTTGGGAAGCATATCACATCATTAAAGAGAGAACTTGAAGAATCTAATAAGAGCAAAGATGTATTTAGAAACCAATTGAGGAAGAAGGAAGAGGATTGTGAGAAAGGAGAAGAAGAAATCATCACTCTTCGAAAGGAGGTCAACAAGCTCAACCAGAGGATGAGAAGCTTGCAGGTCTTAGATGACATTATCAACTGCAAAAGATCACCCTATATCAAAATTGGCCTTGGTTATATAGGTGAATCTTCAAGCAGCAAAGATGGCCCTCAAGTCCACAGAAGTCAAATTTGAAGAAAAGTATCATGCCAAAGATGAAGAGAAGCCTCAAGTCAAAGTCTTGCACAAATAAACCAACACTAACTTTATTTCCCCAAGGAATCCTACCCATGAAGAGAATAGAAGAGCATTCAAGAATGACGAGTAATTGGACTTTGAGAATTATCCAAAATGGAACACCTTCAGAAGACCACCTTTAGAAGGCTACCTTCAGAACACCTTTAGAAGACCTCCATTCCATTCTTTTAGGTATGTCAATACTTTTCCAAGTTATTGTTACGCATGTTCTAATTATGGTAGATCTGGAGATTGCAGAAGTAATTATAGAGGGTTCTATCGCAAACCTAGAGGCATGTTTATTGGAAGACGAGACAAAGCTCCATATCTCTATGATAAAATATACTACAATCCATTTTCTCCATTGTTCATACGAGACATATAATGATTCGAGTGTCACAATTTTTTCCATATTGCATGGGACTGTAAAATTGGCATAAAGAAGGCCCCAAGGAAGGCAGTATAGGAATTCGCTAGGCAAGAAGGCAATACCATTGGGGTTTGGCAAAGAAAATAAGTTTCACAATGAATTCTCACACAATTGGAAGACACGATGCAGTAGAAGAGCACATTGTCAGGGGGATCCTGTGTAATGGAAGAAATGATTCAGTAGGAAAGCACATTTTTAGGGTGAGCCTATGTAATGGAGTAAATGATGTAGAAATAGAGCACATTGTTAGGGGGAGCACATGTAAAATGAATATATCATCAATGAAAAGGATACATCAACCATCCTTTTCCATTGATGTCAAAGGGGAGAGAATCTTGGAAATAAATGAAGAGAAGGAGAGTGAAGTTAAGGGGAGCTTATGTACCAAACTAGGTGATGATCGGTGTGTTGACATCAATGAAAAATTGGGATATTGTTGAATATGTTGTCATTTATGTCAAAGTGAGTTCAGGACAACATTGGTTCATGCCCTTGGTATGTTGGCATGCATGAATCGGATGATACATTGGCTCTAGGGGTTGGATTCCCTAGAGGATGACCATACATTGTACTTGCCCCACACTTGTTGATCATGTTTTTCATGATTCTTGGCATATGACCCCTTTAGGTTCATAACCATCACCATATTTATTTCGATGGTATGTGGCACATCATGAGACACTTTATGATTTGATATTTATGCTTAATTAAATTTGATAACTTGATCTTGTGATCAAAAACCCCATCAAGTCAAGTGATGTGGAAAACTTCCTCTTTGATTGGTCCACATGTGGTGGCCAAAGTATGATAAGTCAAAACTAATTCTAAGATTTTCTTTTGGCTCCAAAGCAAGTTGGTTTCCAAAAAGAGGGATAAATCATTTGGCTCTAAGAGAAAGTTCAAAATTCAATTCAAAAATAGTATAAGTCTACCTCATTTAATTATTGGATCCCCTATTTTAAATTTAAATTTCCCTCTATGATTGCAATTCATCCCTACTTATGCAATGGCTAATATAATATGGAGGGAAATTTTCCTAAATCATTTAGAATATATATATATATATATATATATATATATATATATATATATATATATATATATCCAACAAACATACCTTTCTTTCCAATGGTCTCCAGTTTGTTCCTCTTGTCCTTCGGCACACAAAAATATATGGGGCAACCAAATATCCTGAGATGTCCAATGTCAGGCTTCACACTTGTAAATACTTCTTTAGGAGTCTTGTTGTCCAATCTTTGATAAGGAACCTTTTTTTGAACATAGACTGTTATATTTGTAGCTTCTCCACAGAGGAACTTCGGCAACTTTTGGTCATGTAGCATAGCTCAAGAAACTTCCAAGATGGACCTGTTCTTTCTTTTAGCCACACCTTTCTGCTAAGGTTTGTAAGTACAATAGTTTCCTTCTTGACTCCATCCTACTTGAAAAATTCAACAAACTCATTCGACGTATACTCGCCACCATTTTCAGGCCTGAAGAGATTTATATTCTTCCCTATTTAATTCTCTATCAATGCCTTGAAGTCCTTGAACACATCGAAAGCTCATCCTTATTCTTCAAGTAGTATATCCCTGTATTCTTGGAGAAGTCATCAATAAATATTATGTCGTGGATATGTCCACCAATAGAGTGCACTAGCATGGGTCCACATAGGTCAAAATGAATGAGTTGAAGAATGCCATTAGTATTGTTCTTTATAGAGTGGAATGGTCCTCTTGTCTGCTTTCCACTGGCACATCCTGAACATACTCGATCATGACTAGCATGAACATTAGGCATCCTAGAGACTAACTTCTTCAATTTCAGTAGGGCTTCATAATGTAGATGTGTCAACCTTCGATTCCATATCTTAGTTTGATGATTGGCATCATGGACCATTTCCAGCAGAGGTCTTCCATTGACTCTATAGATTCCTTCAATTCTAGATCCCAAGATAAAACATCCCTCATGCGGGATTCCATAGGCCATGTGAGGAATTTTCCTTTGATGAAAGATACTCTCATGCCTTTTTCTTCCAAGGAAGATATGGATACCAAGTTCTTCTTTAGTCCCACTAATACATAACATCATGAAGAATAATGGATTCATTAGAGTCCAAATGAAATTTGATGGAACCAAAACCCTTCACAGGATGAGTAGTATTGTCTCCAAGGATGATTTTCAAATTCAACTCTCTCTCAACCAAGTTTCGGAGGACTTCCCAATATCCAAAGAAATTTCTAGAACCCCCATTATCTACCAACCAACTATCATACGAATATGAAGGGGAAAGCATAAATAAGAATATATTTATATTTACTAGCAACTACATTATTTTCCTACCTGGATTTCCTTGACCTATTTTGAGGATGATGGCCTTCTTCTTGATCATATGGAGTATCTCTTCTTCTTCTATTATCCCTTCTCCTTGATAATATGGCCCCCTTTCCTTGAAGTTTGATCTATTTTTATCTCTACCCATGGAGAATTTTGTCCTAAATATCCGAGGTGTCAAAGTTTGAAATTGACAGATATGTAAGGAGTGAACAAATATGGAGCAGTTTAGGCCCTATAATATTGAAAATCACTAACTAATATTGATGCAACATGACGTTGATCTAAGTCTATTATGTTTCCTAACTCTAGGAAGTCATCCCTCAACAATATACTCAAAGTTGTGATTAGATCTATGTGATTTAAGATGAATCATGAGTAGCATTACTAAGGATCTATGACTATGATTCGACCTTATGTTTGACCTTTGACCGTAAGTATGAAAGGTTTTTCTGCAGCCCTTCTATAGGGCACTTTTGTTTCCTTGGTGGTGACCTAATCAATGACCTTGTAAAGTCCTAAAGTTTATGTTTGTGGAATAATCTTGAACAAAATTCTAAAGGATTCTAAAGATAGTATCTAGGTATGAGTAGAAGATGTACTAATATTCAAAATATCTAAGGGAATATATTTGGCCATATATTCAATTTGGATAAAACGCATGATCTCATCACAATCATAGTAACAAGGGTATAATATTAATATTGAAGGTTTTGAAGTTTTGTAAAACACAAATTTTTAATTCCACCAAAATTTAGCATAATTGTACTTGCATCATTGTCAGTTGTCAAGGATTGTGAAGGGTTCTCATCTTCAGCAGCAAGCAAGTACCATTATATGTGGAGCAGAGCAACAAAAGAAAACTATGGCACATTAGACACTAACCTAAACGCACCTTCAAGAATAGATTAAAGTATGACTTTGTTTTATGATCTGTATACATGGAGAGTTGAAGATTGTATGATGACTATGAACAGAAGGTTTCATTATCACATATTTTAGTAACTATTTTAAATACTTGAAGAAATATTTGTTGTAAATTTGTAGCATACATTAATGATAGAGAAGTTATATTGCAACTAGGGTTTTTTCTATGAAAAATTGTTGTGTGAGAAAAAAGGTTTTAACAGTATAATGTTGTGGAAGAATTTCATTGTAGAGACTGAGATTGTTGTTGCTACTAGTTTTCTT
Source organism: Pinus taeda (assembly GCA_000404065.3). Taxonomy (NCBI): domain Eukaryota; kingdom Viridiplantae; phylum Streptophyta; class Pinopsida; order Pinales; family Pinaceae; genus Pinus; species Pinus taeda. The sequence continues at coordinate 73,272 of APFE031455156.1, forward strand.
GGTGAAGCACATGCCTATATGTTTGATGTATAATTCTAGGGTTGAAAAATGAGAGTGTTGAGCTAGGGTTTCATTTATACTAGTCGTTATAGGTTGGGAAAAAGCATCACATCAACTTTAGATTGCAAGCATGTAGTGGCAGTGGTCTTACTAAGGTAAGTTGTTTGATTGGTCAAAGTTTGTGCATCTTCCAACAGTTCAAGGTTGATAGTTTGAAGTTGGGAATATTTACATCAATATTATTAAACAAGTTCGGTACATCAGTTGAGTTTGGGCTAGCATTGTTGCATATCCTTTGTAGTTGGATCATTGTCCCCGGTACATGAGCCCAAGCTTAGTCTTAATCATTGTATTGGGCAACAAAGTGTAGTGGGGCAGAGTGATTGAGTTGAAGTGTAGTAGCAGTGTAGTAGAAGTGTTTTAGAATGTAATACGGGACTAAAGACCCATTTTAGATTGAGTTTGAAAATATCTTTAGACTTAGGGAGCAACTACTTCCTTCCAACTGTGTTGGTAAAACCCTTAGGAGTATTCTACTTTCTTCCATTTCTAACTAGTAAATGTGTATGTAACCATACATAATGAATTTTTGGTTGAGAGCAATATTTTATACAGTGTTCTTATGATGTGATATTGCATCCTATTTGATTTCAGGATCTGCTAAATTAAAAGAACTTAAAACCAATTGCAAAATTAAAGGAAATATTGATTCACCCTCCTCTCAATATTTCCAACAAAGGAAAAGGGGGTGATCACTCGAATGCCAAATTCCCGATTTTCAAGGGTTGAAGTGTTGAATCTTAATTTTTTTCTTGATATCCAGACCAAGAAATTGATGCCTAAGGCACCCATTATGTGGTTTCGAAGGAAAAAGGGGGACAAAGTCCCAATCTTAAAATTCACATGTTCTTAATAGAAATACATCAGGAATCGTTATCAATGAAACAAACTTTGCATCCTCTTGCAAACTGGTCAAATTCATATTCAGAAGCATATATTTATTAATCACATAAATGCAGAATACACAGAACTATTGAAGAATGTAACTTGTTTTGGTCTTCATAATTGTTGTACTCATTTCAATATGTATCCTATCTAACAAACAAGAGAAGAAAGAAAAAAATATTATTAAAGCATGGGTTTCATGCTCTTTCTTGATGGCCTTCTAGGTAAAAGCATGTTCTTCATGCTTCTAGGGTTTGTTAGGCCTTAGGATTTATTATCATGAATCAAAGAAGACAACGTCATGTTTATAAGACCCTTTCGGGGAAAATGTAATTGTAAAAAGAATTATTTTTGAGTCTAGAAAGTTCTGGAAACTCCAAAATTACAAGTCGACCTAAAGGAGGGAATTCAACCCCTTGGAAAGGTTATATAAAGAAGTGGTTCGACCTCATTTAGCACTTACTCACTCCATAAGTTCGATCTATCAAGAAAGAGTTCAATCTGAAGCTGAAAGAAGCAAAAAAGAGGAGCAAAGGTCTAGGAGAAGGAAGAAGGATGAAACATCTTGTTTTTGGGCTCTATCTCTCTCACACGTGAAAATTTTTAGGGTTTATGGTGCTGCAGAAGGAGGCTGAAGTTGAAAGTCTGAGTTGTAGTAGGATGAAGTGAAAAATATTTTAGCTGGAAGAGAGAAAACCCTACCTTGACCTCGTTGACATTGGAAAGAGATGTCTTTCTCTATGAAGGTCTCAGGAGGAGGAAAAAATAGGGTTTCCATAGAAGCTGCAAGGTTGAAATTGCAGGGTCGAAGTAGTAGGATGAGTTGTAGTATTGAAGTTGGCAAGTCAAAGTTGCAGTTTGAAGCTTGTTGGTGCAAAATCAAAAAAAAAAATTGTTATAGGGTTACTTGGTACTAGGAGAAGGACTTGGTCTAGGGTTTGGGTCTTTGTGTCTTAGTTTAAGCAAATCCTAAGAAGAGAAGGGGTTTCTAGGTTTTCCCTTTAGAGGGGTTTTGTCTTGGCTGGGAGCCTAATTTTTGTGTCCTATGTTGTTGTTTCATTCTTGATATTTGTTTGATGAAAATATCTAACTAAATAACATAAAGAAGATTAACTAATATTCACAAGCAAGTATCAAGGTTAAGGAAAATAAGAATCAATAAGCTGCCACTTTACATTTTCCAACAAGCACTGCATAATTACACAAGAACAAATACATTTTATCCTTAGACAAAATAAGTCCATTGAAAAAATTGTTCTATTTATTCAAATCCATTGTTGTCATGAAATATAGAGAGGGAGCGTGACTACATAATTATCACATTATTCATGAACGTGTTTTTATTAACTCAAACTGAGTAATTCATTCAATTTATAGCATAAATGATAACCCGCAAATCATGAGTATGGAAATGACTACCCAATTTAAGCATTCATTATAACCACATACATATTATGGTAGTTGTTGTTTGTTGGGCCTCAAAATAGTCCTTATTCTCACTCCATTATTCACCAATACCTTCACATTACTTCCATATTACCTTCATGTCACCTCCATTCCACCTCCACATCATTACATTTACCTCATCATTGGGTTATAACTATGCTTTTCCAAAGCTTATTAATTCTTAACATTTTAAAGTGGATTTATGCTTAAACTTTAGAAAATAATATGCTTATACTTATACCTAACAATTAGAATGAGTTTGTTGACATGTGTAGGTACAAAGGAAGCTTCCAAGGCATCTTTATGTGGCACTCTATGTTCAAATTCGAATTTGACAAGATCATGGACTTCATGGAAAAGATCATGAACCTCATGGAGGAGATCATGGAGGATAGGGTTATATGTCACCATTGGTTGAGAAATATGTGGGTCAAAGGAGGGAATAGTGGGTCTACATTTATGAGGTTGTTATCATAGTTTTTGTATAAATAGGAGTACCTCCTCCATTCCAAAGGGGAGGACTCTTGGAGCATGTATCCAACTTATGATGGAATAGAATAAAGCTTCATTTTACATAAATTCCCATTCTATAGTTTTAGATATAAGTTGTCTTAATGTAGTATATGGAATAATTTGTCACTTTGTTCTTAAGAGAATTGAGCTCACTCTAAAAGGATCAAAGAAACATTTTATTTCATAATAGATCTTGTTTCATTTAATTGCTTAGATGTTTGAGGTTTTGTTTGTGATTGATGAATGAGTTTTAATTTAAAATCTTATCAGCATATGAAGGGACAACCAAGGGTCTAAGTTAGGCTTTCTCTCTATTTGACTTGCATGATAATTGAAATTCATTCTTTTACTTTTAATTTTCAAGTTATTTCATTTCTTATGCTTATGAATGAATCTTAGTTTAGTTTGGATCAGTATATGAGGGGACAATCAAGGGACTAAGTTAGTCTCTCTCTCTATTTGAATCTGAACAACAATTAAATTCATTCTCTTGTCTTTATTTCAAGTCTCTAGTTTTATGTAATCAATTATTTCTTTTCAATCTATAATACTGTAGGGAAGGACAACCAGGACCTCCTCAATTAGGAGCCTCTTCCCTTGCATATTATATTGAATCATAAATCATTTAGTTCGACATAGAGTTAGTTGCCTACTCCTGCATATATTTTGCTGGCTTCATCACAAGCTTATGAGTTTCCTTGGTTGATAATTTAATGAAAGCAATTTAAGCAATTAAATTACCCAACATTTTGGTGCCGCTGCCGGGGATGGTGCTAAGGGATTAGGCATTATGAATTTAATTTAGTACCAATATTTTTCTTTGGAAAAGCTAACTCATGTTGAAAGGATGACTTGGTGACAGCAAGATTTTAGTAACATGGGGAAGTATACATAGGGGTTAGCTTTGAATCTCATTTTTCGCTGCATATATAAATCATGATAAATAGGATGCATAAATTTCAATCAATCTTGTCACTATAAAAGTGTCAAACTAATCCATTTATGGATAGGAGATCTAGAATTATGTTCAAGCATTTGGAGGAGAGTCAAGAGAATGAGGACTACATTGAAGATTGGTTTCAAAAGGTGACTAGGCCACAACATTCTTCCATTCTTCAACGAATCCTAACATTTAATCCAAATGTGCAATTGATCTCTCATATCTTTGTAAACATTCATGTATATTTTTCAAATTTGGATGTGAGTATACTAGAGACTTTGATCCGTAAATCGCTTCATTGGAAATACTCTTACACTTGAAAATAAAAAATAAAAAATAAATCCCTTTCTCAATATAGAGTAGGATAGAATAGGAAAATAAAACCAAGCTTCGAAAGTTTTTTTTAGTTTTTGATTTTAAAATTTGATTTCATTTATTTCTTGGAAATTTTGGTGGTGCAATAAGAGCCACCTCATTCACTAACCTTTGGCAGGAAGATCTACAGTCAAAGAGATATTTGTGAAGAAGGAAAACAAGTGGAGTTTAGAGCACTAAAATTTGACGTTTGAGATCAATTCTTACTATGTTTTTCAAATTCAAAATTTCAAATGTATAAAGAATTGTCAAAATTCTCAAGTATGCTCTCTTCCTGCGCCTTATTGCGACCTGGAAGATCAGAAAAGAAAATTGAATAAATTAGCCTTGAATTTTACAATAAAAATCATAGATCTGAAAAAAAAATGATTAGAAAATCTAAAATTGTTATTGATTGTAAAAAAAATGATCTCCAAAAAACTTATTTGTTAAATAAATGAATTTTTATTTCTCTTTATGAAACGTAAAAACAAAACATTAATGAATAAAATAATAAAATACAAACCATAATAAAAATTTAAACCAAAAAAAATAAAAAATAAAAGATCCCACCAACTTACTCATGGAAACAAACTCATTAAAACACAAAACATAAAAGGGCCAAGAGCATTAAAAACAAAAGAGGTTTTCTTTTGTGATCAGATAGAACACGTGAATCTGTTGGTTCAAGGGGAATAGCACGAGAAAATATTTTGAAGAATGCAGCTGAATGTTCATTAAAATCCTCGCTGGTTCTTGAGGTTGTGAACTCGCCCACGGCTTCAGAACTTTAAAATACGCCTGCCATCAGAACCAAAACTAATGGTATTAAATAAAAAGTCATTGCATAAAAAATCGATTGGATAGATATCAAGTTTGTAAATTTGATTGGATTATCAAAGTGTGCATTCCAAACCTGCATATCCGCATAGATCTAAGCAAGAAATCATCTTTCAATCTAGTTGTTAAAATTTGGTTTAAAAAATAAGGCAATATTATTTAATACCAAAAGATCTTGAAGAAATTATGTAGCAATGAGAAGAAGGCATTTGCCACGCTCCTTCTGATCTAAAAGTGCGAGTGGAAGTTGGGAAGATCCTCTCTTTTAGGGAAATCGTGGGCTCAATCACGGAGAAAATCTCGGGCATGAGGCGGAAATCTGGCATGAATAATCTCTAGCTTCAGAATCGGCGATGTAGATGAAGTCGATCTGACCAATGAGGAAAATCAGGTAGTGTTTTTTTTGTTTATGCCACCAGTCACCAAACAAGGGCATTCAAAATGCAGTTAAATAGGCTAAGAAATGATATGGAACGCAGTTAAGTGGGCCACGAATCAAGGAATTACAACACTTCAACAGCGCTCAGGTATACTTTATAAAATCGCCCAGTTGGCAGCTAAAACGAAGTGTTTATAAGTGAATTTTAATGCACAGCATTTGGTTTAATGGGATTGTGACATAGCTTCAAGATTATGAATTTTTTGTTAACTGTAGGAAGGAGGAAAACGAAACAAAACTCCACTGAGAAAGAGAAATCTTCCACTAAATTCTGAAACAGAGTCTCTTAATAAATTTTGATTGCATAAAATGAGGAATTTTATGTAGTTTTGAAATGTGTAGCCTTTGGAAAATGTACAGCCAGCCAAGTTTACAATACACTTGTTCATTTTTATTTATAATCAGACAGTGTGATGAAAAAAAAAACAAGTTTTAGTTTGACTATATAATGGAAATGATCAATCAAAACAGAGTACAGGGTTTGCAATTCGTTGATTACAGCAGTGAAGAGTTTCATGTCAATGTATACATTTAAGCAATTGATTGTTATTGTTATTCATGAACTGAGAGTTATTCTGAATGAACTGAGAGTTATTCCGAATAATTATTATTGTTTTCAATCATCCTCCGAAGAAGATGAGATGCCTGAGAATAGCAGCGAGCAACACGGTCCTTTTGGGAATGGAGACACCGAACTTCCCAATTTTATACGCTGCCACATGCTGCCACTGTAAATTTTGAAATGTTGAAAGAAGAGTTTTTGGAAATGTTTTGTTTGACAGAGGAAAATAACCATTTTCCAGAAATTTCTACAAGTTTTCTTGCTGTAGATTAAAGACCAGGTATCCAAAACGATTTCTTTGTGCATATTTATAACTGTTTGCATATGAAAATGTAGTAAACTTCAGTTGTATACAGAGTACGCAATTTTGTTGAAACAGGGAGAGTTTTCATGAGGGTAAAGCATGATTTTGCAAAACAGAGAAAGATTTTATTTTATAATCTTTCAGCAATTAGAATTTTTCTTCACTCAGATTTTAAAAAAAAAACAAAGGACCTTGTTTTGATATTATTTGTGGCAGAAAACAAAGAAGGTTAATTTGAAGAAATTGTTTATTGAGTTCTTGAATTTGATTTCTGAAAAAGGAAGTATGGTGCTAATTCTAAAAAATTGAAGGCAGAGAAGGTTATAAAGACAGTGGCAATCAAAAGATTGTTCTTAGAGGTATTTTGACAAGGTATTTTCCAGAAAGGTGTTTTCAAAGCACTAGAACAAAGCGTTCTCTCTACAAGCAACAAAAACAGAGGTAGTGTCTCAGAGGTATATGGGCAAAGCATAGAAAATCACGACATGGCGAAACTTTCGACAAGGAGTAACAATTAGTTTTCTTTCTGAATTTTTTTTTATTTTCATTTGACGCATCTGTATTAACATCTTGCAATTTTTAAATGATGCAAATTTTGGCAAATACAAGATCATCGACGACATGTGAAATTCGATATCCTCAATACAAAACATGAAACAATTTCGACTTTGTTCGGGATTTGCATAATTGCAACAAAATTGAATTTTATTTACAAAAATTACATAAGAAGGGAATTAATTATACTCATTTCATATTTGAAAATGGATTTCTAAAAAAACATGGAATTGGGCTAACTTATACATTGGATTTTATTTAAATATGTTTCGTTGGTGTTTAATTTTTGCATAAAAAAACCAAGTAGAAATTGATCACTTTGATTGGCTATATTTATGTTTTGTGAATGCCAAGTTTTTGTAGGTTTGCATTAATCAGATGATCATTTAAGGAGTCTAATTTGTCGACAATTGGACTTCCAATAGATCAATTCTATGATGAATCATGTGAATAAGTCCATATTCATTACAACCAGTCTTTTCTTCCCTTTGTAAAATTGTAAATCCCAATGAGTCCTCAATGCAAGCCTTTCAGATGCCAATGTCTCCATTGTATCCATGCTTCTTCAGTTAAGAAACATTCGCCTCATTTCCCTTTACATTCGCCATTATATTTCTACTCCTTTTCAGTAAATAAAAACTTCATTGCATTCCCACTTCTTTAGTCAATAAATTTTCCATTCCATTTTCCTTTTCATGTTTTCAAATAAAACCTTGATCCATTGTTCATTTTCCTTCACAGTCATTTTCCTGTCTCTTCCACTAACCTGTAGCCCATGAATAAAGTCATTCAGCTCCCTTACAAAGCTGAGTCACCCCATTTTCCTTTTCTTCCAAATAAACCCTACTTTAATGCAAATTTTCCACCTATGGTCCTTCAAAATCATTATTTCATACTCGTGTTAGATGATGGAGGATTCCTTAAGGCCTCCCTTCTAACAAGTCTTGACCCATCGACCTCAGCACCTTATCTGGGATAAAGACTAGAGTCATTATTAGTACCTTGAGGCTTGTATGCCTTAATGAAAGGCTTTCTCGCCAGTGATCATGGGAATACACCAATGTCCCTTGATCGTTGGATCTTGCAAGTGGCTCGACATCAGCTCATCTATTCGCACTTCACAAGATGTACTTAGGTACCTTGACTATCATTGGAATCAATGGTGAGAGCTCTCGTGTTGACTAGTGGAATTCATTAATGGCCACTAAGTCAACAACCTCTTGCTTTGTTCGACACGGGCACATTTATTCACATAGTAATATTTGTGCCATCGAGTGTTGAAGACTTGAAAACCAAAATTTTGAAGACGATTTCCTTTCATTGTTTTTCAGTTTGTCATGACTTGAGGACAAGTCCATAAATAAGGCTGGGGGGGAAATGTAACTTCTATATTTTGTATACCTTCCAAGCCTTATACATTTTCAGTCGCATTTAGTAGTAGATTCCGAACATTCAGCAGAAGATCCAACAACAGATTTAGCAGCAGATGCAGCAACAATAAAAGATTCACTTTTTCGATTTCATCCACCATTTTCACAACCAAGTAAAGAAGACTATGAACAACATTTTTGTAGCCACACGTGCACAACTCTCATCCATTTTTGGAAGGATAAGTTAAGGTATGATATTTTCTAACTTTTAACCCTTGAATTCCTTGAAAAGTTAGAATAATAATTTTTGGAAAAACTTCTCTTCCTTTCCTCATTTCACATAACTGCCAAAACCATCCGTTTAAGGGGAGGGGTACATTTACATACATACTTTGTCACATTCATATAACATCCATATTCATATATCACATTTTAAAACCCACTTACCTTCAAAATATATTCACTATTACATGAGCATACACATGGCTTTGTCAAAAGTATTTAAAAGTTAATTGGATGCCAACACAATCATGGTTGTTACACAAGAACCAACCATGATGCATTCCAACAAAAATACTCTGCAATAAAAATCACATTAGCAATATGCAAAGATCATACATTAAAATTGAATGGAACAAACAAAATATGGTTGAAACACAAGAACCAACCAAGTTGTAGTTCATCAAAAATGCTTTGCAAAAGTCAAGTAAATGATATCATGCAGAGTTTAAGCCAAAGCTCAAGTATCAAAAAGTAATATAATAGATTGCATGAGGACATGCAATACCTTCAGTTTGGGGGTATGTTGGGCCTCAAAATAGTCCTTATTCTCACTCCATTATTCACCAATAGCTTCACATTACTTCCATATTACCTTCATGTCACCTCCATTCACCTCCACATCGTTACATTTACCTCATCATTGGGTTATAACTATGCTTTTCCAAAGTTTATTAATTCTTAACATTTTAAAGTGGATTTATGCTTAAACTTTAGAAAATAATATGCTTATACTTATATCTAACAATTAGAATGAGTTTGTTGACATGTGTAGGTACAAAGGAATCTTCCAAGGCATCTTTATGTGGCACTCTATGTTCAAATTCGAGTTTGATAAGATCATGGACTTCATGGAAAAGATCATGAACCTCATGGAGGAGATCATGGAGGATAGGGTTATGTGTCACCAGTGATTGAAAAATATGTGGGTCAAAGGAGGGAATAGTGGGTCTACATTTATGAGATTGTTATCATAGTTTTTGTATAAATAGGAGTACCTCCTCCATTCCAAAGGGGAGGACTCTTGGAGCATGTATCCAAATTATGATGGAATAGAATAAAGCTTCATTTTACATAAATTTCCATTCTATAGTTTTAGATATAAGTTGTCTTAATGTAGTATATGGAGTAATTTGTCACTTTGTTCTTAAGAGAATTGAGCTCACTCTAAAAGGATCAAAGAAACATTTTATTTCATAATAGATCTTATTTCATTTAATTGCTTAGATGTTTGAGGTTTTGTTTGTGATTGATGAATGAGTTTTAAATTAAAATCTTATCAGCATATGAGGGGACAACCAAGGGTCTAAGTTAGGCTCTATCTCTATTTGACTTGCATGATAATTGAAATTCATTATTTTACTTTTAAGTTTCAAGTTATTTCATTTCTTATGCTTATGAATGAATCTTAGTTTAGTTTGGATCAATATATGAGGGGACAATCAAGGGACTAAGTTAGTCTCTCTCTCTATTTGAATCTGAACAACAATTAAATTCATTCTCTTGTCTTTATTTCAAGTTTCTAGTTTTATGTAATCAATGATTTCTTTTCAATCTATAATACTGTAGAGAAGGACAACCAGGACCTCCTCAATTAGGAGCCTTTTCCCTTGCATATTATATTGAATCATAAATCATTTAGTTAGACATAGAGTTAGTTGCCTACTCCTGCATATATTTTGTTGGCATCATCATAAGCTTACGAGTTTCCCTGGTTGATAATTTAATGAAAGCAATTTAAGCAATTAAATTGCCCAACATTGCTCATGAATATAAGAGTGAACATCCAACATTCATTCATCAATATGTAGGACCATGCCTTAGTCAATAACATAACAAGAACTATCATTTCCCATAATTCAAATATGCACAAACCATTATACTTATCTAAGTGCATTAGTATGGCTATAAACTTAAGGAGGTACTTCCACTCTTCACCCAACCATAGGTCAACTACACCATATCGTTCTTGTAATAACCACCTTTGAGTTGCATGCAAAGTCTGAGGGGATGTTTTCTCAGGGAAAATTCATACCATTGGCTTGGTAAACACTCAACAGATGAATTCCTTTGTCCAAGTGGTTTATCAACTTCTCTCTGGTAGTAAGCACCACAATGACTCACTTACTCCTCTAAGCTCATTCACAGATATTCACCCAAGATACATATGAGGTACTTCTCAGTCCAAGAGATTAAATTTATTATCTAGGGGGTTTATCATTTGTATTTTCATAGCAAGGACAACATGGGTTTGTGGTTCATTATCTAGGTGGTTTATCAACTACCCTCTAATAGTAATCACGATGGTGACTCACATTTCCCTATCCAGGTGGTTTTTCAACTATGCAATAAGCACTGCACTGATTCGGCCATCCATTGAGCCTCTTACTAACCACTCAACCATAGATACATAATCCAGTGGCCTCAAATACAAAATAACAAGGAATGACACCCAAGTCATAGATAGGATTGCATGTTCTTTTCTATCCTGATCATGGAAGGTGGCTTTTGTGTACTTCCCCAAAGTACATCCTTTGCATACATCCTACTTCTCAAGTGCTCCTTTAAGGAGGCATGTGGTTATATGTTGCATGATCTTCAAAGCGCCATGATGAAAATGGCGAAGTCTTATATGCCAAATTTCACCGACATTGCGGCTCTGGACCTTCTCCACCTTTGTGCTCAATGCATCACAATCCTCGACATCTAGGTTGTACAGGTTCTTCACACAAACCATGATCTGCTTCACCTATTTCTGAAGTAATCTAGTCCCACAAGCAATAACCTCTCTTCACTCTCACTACAACACATGTTTAAGAAATGAAAAAGGTTAACCATTTGGGCATAGGATTGAAGGGTGTCAGATAAAGATGATTTATTGTTAAATATAACCCCAAAATTTTACTAGTGAAAATCTAGGTTTGAAGCTTTGTTTGGTTTCACAACAAGTCACATTTACCAAGTGATTCGTTTGACCTTTTTGAAAATTAGTTCTTAGCAACAATTTTTCATTTCTTCAAAAGACTATATAAATCCCCAACTAAAAGTGGTCCCTATTTTAACAAGGATGGTATCATATTTTTGTTCATATATCTCATTTACCAAACATTTTCAATTAAAATTTAGTGCCAAGTAAAAGGGATGGTGAGAAGAGAATGAAATAGATTTAAGTGATTAAAAAAGAATAGATGTTAGGAATAAAATTAGAAGATTTGGAGAGTTTACTAAAGAAGCCAGAGAGAGTGGCTCAAAAATGAGAAGAGGATGGAGATCTAGCAAAGTTGGTGAAGAAGATATTGTATAATAATTTGCAAAGTTGTTGAACTAAATACTACTAAAAATTAAAGTTTAAATTCTTATATAGGAAGTCTAAATACACATTTCAGAGGGAAGTATTACTAACTTAATGATATGGTGAATCTTTTGAACTTGAGAGAATGGGAGATTCTTGAAAAGTCAAGCTAGTGATTACCAAATTGAAGGGTCAAGTTTAATTCATGAGAGAATATATATGTGTGTGTGTGTGTGTGACTAAAAAAACCATACTAAACATAAATACACACTCCATGATACAAGAAGAAACCTATCCAAATAGTTTTTATGTTAATATTTGAAAGCCTAATATACAAAATCAAATTAGTTGGAAAAAATTATCTTCATTAGAAGCACCATATCATTTACCATTTTAAAATGTGTAACTAAAATCACCATAAAACAATAGTAAGAAAAACTTTCTTAAAGGAATAACTTATCATAAGTACAAAGAATTTCACAATTCCAAACCAAAAGTGGAAGAAATGTGGGATGAGAAGTATGAGAAGACCAATGAAATTGTTGATAAGAAAACAAAAAGAAATCAAGAGATAGAGGTTTTAGTGGATTTAGAGAACAATGAATATGTTTCAAGGTATTAACAACAATGCATGTACATTGTTATCATTTGTATGAAGAGCGGCACAAGTCATTTGAGTGTTTTTTTTTGTGAATTTACATGGAAATTTTAGCACAACAATCAAGTAGGGCACAAGGAGGGGTAAGAGGATTTAAAAAACAATATGTTTCTACAAGGAACCTTTTTTATGCACGTGCAAATATGGAATGTCTTTTATGTTTTCAATTATTTTCATCAAATCTTGACAAAGTTTAAAATAAAGTTCCTCCTTCTTACTTTTGAACCTTGTTTTGCAATATATTTCACGATTACATGTAGCTGAATTTAACCGACATTAGATTGCCACTGTTTAAGAATAACATTGTAAACATTTCTAGCAATCATCAATACTTGCATGTTAATTTATTTCTTTTTCTTTTATTATTTATGAATTTAATATTGATTAATCATATGAGCCTCTTGTGGAGCTTTATAGTGATATGCAATAGTACACTCCATTTTGTGCAAGCAAGAATCTACACTACACTTTGTATGTCTTTAAAAAACATGCTCTCTTTAAAACACTCATAACCTTCATGTGAGAATTGAAAGAAGAAACTTGTGAGGTTTTCAAAGGTAGGGATCATCATTTATAATTCAAGGAACCATTAAATGTTATATATAATGATGGATGTCATGGAAATTTAATGGTGTTATATGTTTAACAAAGAATGTCTTCTCAACATGCACATTGGAAAGAGGGATATTCTTGCTCCTTCTAGATCTTGACACATTTTCTCTCTTTTAACTCCCACAAGGATATCAAACATCAATCAAAATAATGTTTACAGTTTTTGGAGCACCTATGTGACAAACATTTTTGCTAATCCCTCTTGTAAATAAATTGCCATGAATTGTAATTCATGTAAATAATATTGGAAATGTAATGGTTTTCTTTGATTAAATTGTGTCCTTAGTTTTTGTGGGTTATCTTAAACCATTACAATTCAAAGGTGGTTCATAATTTGCATGAATTCAAGTGATTTCAAAAAATTCCAAAAAACCACGGTTTCAAGTAGTTTTCAATAATTTGCATTGTTTCAAGTGGTTTTCTTTAGTTGTTGTTACATCTCAATTTTTAACTACATGGTATTACTTTCAATGCTTATTTTATCTTGGTTGTATTGTTCAATTCTATATTTTTTTCTTATTTTCAATCATATTTTCTAATTCATACAATATGGAGCAGGTAATACAATAAGTGAGACAACTTGAATTACTTGTATTTGCATGAATTTCTTGAATTGCATAATCTTCTTCTTCTCTCAATATATGTCGTCATTTTCTCATCATTTACTTAGATTTTTCTTGCATTTCCTCTGCGCTTGGCAATTTCATTCCTTTTCGAGATTGAAATCTCCAATTTCCCATGTTTGTTGTGAATTCTTGTGTAATTTCCACGTTTTGAAATTTTTTATGAATGAATGTCGTTATTTTTTCGTGCATTCGAATTTGGATTGCTTTCGTTTTTTGGGTTGACAGCAAGAGCTCAATCGAGCTTATAACTCGATTGAGTTCCTAGTCTGTAGCATTTAACATCAATGCCATTAATAAAAGTTGGTGCGCATATTACTTTTTAAATGGCTCGATCGAGGGTAACCCTCGATCAAGCTATTTGAATTTAGAACTCAAGTGCTCAATCGAGTGTTTTAAGCACTCGATCAAGCCAGTAGGGTCCTAACAATCACAGTTTTAGTATCCCTTCTGCAAATTTCTCTGCAACACCATTTTGTACTCTTGCAGATTTAGGACAAAAAGTGTCCTTAAGTGGCAGAGTTGATCATATTGGATTTGTGAAAGAATCCTCTATTCAATGGCATATGAATTTGACACTTTTGAATTCATATGATATTTTTCATCTAATTTCTTTTAAAAATAATGCTTGAAATTTTTTTGGACAATTTCAAAGGAGATGAATAAAAAATCAATAACATAAAATATACACAACGAAAAATTTTTCAAAAATACCACTATCTTCATTTACGAGTCATTTTCAAAAGGGTACTCTTGGTTTTTCAATTTATTTAAATAGCTGAAGAAAAAAATAATAATAAAATAATATATATATAATATATATATATATATATATATATATATATATATATATATCACGCGAACACATGTTTGCAAAATGCAATTGCGATATTATTTTGCCAACTTTGAAAAATAATATAAAAAATATGATTTTGGATTAAAAAAAATATTTTTTTAATATGAAATTTTAAATCTCCATGTAGATCATGTTTATATTATTATATATATATATATATATATATATATAATATATATATATTACACATTTTAGACTAAGTTATGCTACGCAAACGTATGCATACCTTTTAAAATGTGTGAAAATTTGTAAGGACAAACATTTCATTTAATGGAAAATTGACAAATTATACCCAAAAAAAAAAAGTGCAAAATATACCATTAGGACAACAACATAATTCTTCACAAAATGTCTTTTTACTCTGAATCAAAACTCACAATGCTTATACAAATTTTTAGGACTTCAATTTGATAAAAGAGTAAAATTTTGAAATTTCATCGTCACATTTGGCCCAAAAGTGTAACTCATCTTCATGCATTCACCCGTAAGTTGTATCCCTTTAATTTGCTAGATAAAATAAAAGGGAGGATTAATTGTTTCTCCATGGACACAACCTAGATTGAGTGAACCACATATATTTATTGTTTTTGTATCTCTTGTTTTGTGCTTTTCTATGTTTCCACAATATTGTCGTCACATATATTTATTGTTTTTGTATTTCTCTTGTTTTGTTCTTTTCTATGTTTCCACAATATTGTCGTTTCATTGCTTTGTTATTCAATTCCTAACACATATAGGAACACCGCTTGTAGGAAGTCAAAAAAAGAGCCACAACAAGATTCTTGGTGGAACCTTGGAACCAAATTCCAAACATGGCTAATATTCATCCCTTTCCCCTGCCCCTTTCAGTGTTCCGAGCCAAGCTGATAACATCAGACAAGAACACTCGAAACTATTTAGCAGGATAGTCCACGCTCCTTCAAAAAATGGAAGCATCCGAGAGACTAGACAGAAAATTGGGAAGAGCAATATCTCTTTGTCTCTTGGGAAACTTTGAAGCAAACATAAATCGAAACCAAGCAAGGAAAGAACAAGGTAAGGTGGGGATATAAAAGCAAGGGAGATTTCTCGACCAAAGAAGCCTAAGAACTAACAACCACAGAACGAGATCACGCCCAGAACTGAAAGTGGAGCAAAATCTGGCAACATGGATGTTGGCCAAAAATATCCACTTTCTTATGGCTATTATCAAGAAAGTGTATCCTCACATGGGATAACCTGCACAAGAGAGGGTTCATGGGACCATCTAAATGGTATCTCTACAATGAACAACCAAAGACAATAAATCACCTTTTCAATCTATGCCCCTTTGATGAAGAAATCTTGAATAGAGTAGAGACCCACTTCAATAGAACGAGCAAGCATAGAGGAGACGTGACCTCCACTATCGTCGAATGGGAGGACTCGCCATTCAAAAATGAGGTGCTCAACAAGTGCTGGAAATAAATTCCTCGAAGCGAGCCCATATGAAATGGTCATAATGAAGCTTTGGGGTCTTGACTCGCTTAGGCATCCACCATTGACCCCTCCCAAAAAGTGTGTGATCCCAAGTCTATGTACATGGTCCTTGCCTCATCAAGGCCACCATAAGCTCAAATTTGATGGAGCTTCAAAAGGCAATCCAATGCCTCTAGAACCGGGAAAGTTTTCAGGAACAACAAAGGGCACATTACAAGGATCTTCCACAGTTACATAGGACACAACAGAAATAATAAGGCGGAATTAGAAGTGATGATCCAAGGTCTAACCATAGCAAAAACAATTTCCACCTCCAATTAATGATCGAAGGTGACTCCCAGCTAATCATCAATTTAGCTAGGAAAATTTTGCATGGCATGCCTAGTCATCAATATGTAGAATTAGAAGATGATTCAAGGTCTATCCATAGCCAAAAACAATTGCCTCCTCCCACTAATGATCGAAGGTGACTCCTAGCTAATCATCAATTTAACTAGGAAAATTTTGCATGGCATGCCTAGTCATCAATGTGTTAAAGGATGGAGGTTGGAGGAGGGGCTCACCTGACTAGCTACAATCATGGAAGTGTTGCCAACAATCACTCCCCATCAAGTGTGCACATCAGTGAACAAGGTTGCGAATAAATTCACAAATGATGGAGTGGAAAAGTGTTCCTCGCTCATGTGTGGGACTGGCTATTTCCCTTGCTAACAAGGACCTGATCAACCTGGATTAAGGTTTATGCATTTCTAGAGGTTAATGAGTATAAATGTCTCTCTTATTTGGATTGTAACTATATCCATCATAATTTCTATCTTGTCTGGAATGTATATATGTTCATCTCTATCCATCATAGCCCCAAGAAGGCTAAATTTTGCTTTAGCGTTCTATCACTCATAGGAGGAATGTAGCCCTATAGATTATGTAAATTTTAGGATCTATTTTAATGGTTTTATTTTTCAAAAAGAAAAAAATTCAAAATATGCAATGCAATTTTCATTGCTCTTTATGTTGCATATGAATTATGTTTATATTGTTGTTTCAAATTAAGAAACAACTGGTTATTAGAATAAGGAAATTGGTATGAAATGCCCCAATAAACAAATGAGGCATTCATGTATGTTACAAATTGGTATTATACCTCCATTTACGACACTATGTTTGAGTAATATGGGTATTTATGTGAATATTATGATAAATTTATAGTTGTATACCAATTGCTTGACAGAATGTCTTAGTGATAATGTACTAGTTTTATAAATTTGAATTTTCATGGCGATGAGATAACATTGGGGATTGAAAAGCTTGGCAAGTTTGTGGATTGGTTAATGAAGTAAATCCAATGTACATTCATGAAATTCATAGTTGAAATGCCACAAATGAAATGAGTAGAAGTTATAGCATTGGCACTAGGGACCAACAATAAGAGTTGTAAAAAGGCATGATGCATGCTAACCAATAAACATTGTTAACTCCTTTTAGGGAGCTACGAAATAAATAGGGGAATTGCATTTTATATGTGTGTAGCTTTAAAGATTTTCACAATTTCAAATCCATAGAATGTGTATGGACCTAGAAGCTTCCCATTAGGTCATCATTCAAATAGTATGGATGATTAATTGTTAACACCCTAACAAATTTTCTTAATGGGCATTTGGAGTCCAAGTCATGTAGGAAGGGTGGGTTGGAAGAGGACATCCACCAAGGTGAATTAGACATGCTCAACTTCAAATTGTTGACATGGTTAAAGGACAAGCATCAACCTAGAGTAGGATGCAGAACCCTTTCTTTAAAAATTTGAGGTGGATCTCGACCCTTCCCTCAAGTTCAATGCCCTAATGCTTAATCAATTGGTGGTCTGAGTTTTACAGTTGTATAATACTTTGAAAGTGGTCAATGGCCTTAGTTCAAATTGATTTGATGCATAGATAGCAATACTCTTAGTTCAAAAAGTGGTGGAGTAGTCAAGTTGAGACTACTCCAAATATGGTCAAGAGTTGATGCTTAAATCTTAGTGCCTAAAATAAGAAGTTTCAAAAAGGTCGATGGGCTGATGGCAAATGGTATCCAATTGACAAAATGTCAAAAGAAGGGCAATGACAAATGTTTGAAGAAGATTTAAGTATTCCCACCATCAATCCCTAATGTTTTTCACCATAAATATGCATGTGGCATAATCCTAGTGCTATTGATTGATATCTTCCCTCTACAGCTTAATTCACCATCCATTTTAACTTTTCCAAAAAAACAAAATAATATAGGAGTAAAAGTGTGTGATGTGTAGTATTATGAGTTCTTTAATGCCCTACAGTAACTTTCATCACACCAAGGTATAGAATAAGTAAATACACCACATTCCCATTTGTTTTATTTTAAAAATATAAAAAGCTATTCTACTATATTTAGACAAATGTAAGACTATGGTATTAGAAAGGTCATTGAACAAGATTAGTCTAATTTTAAAGTCCCAGCCATGCTACACCTCAAATAGATGTAATAGACCATTTTCATTTGTGGGCATTTGAATTCCAAGTCATGTAGGAATGGTAGGTTGGAAGAGGACATAAAGGTCCACCAGGGTGAATTAGACATGCTCAACTTCAAATTGTTGACATGGTTGAAAGACAAGCATCAACCTAGAGTAGGACATAGAACCCTTTATTTAAAATTTTGAGGTGGATCTCGACCCTTCCCTCGAGTCCAATGCCCTAATGTTTAACCAATTGTTGGTCGGAGTTTTGCAGTTGTATTCTTTAAAAATTTGAGGTGGATCTCAACCCTTCCCTCAAGTTCAATGCCCTAATGCTTAATCAATTAGTGGTATGAGTTTTGCAGATGTATAATATTTTGAAAGTGGTCAGTGGCCTTAGTTAAAATTGATTTGATGCATAGAGAGCATTACTCTTAGTTCAAAAAGTTGTGGAATAGTCAAGTCGAGACTACTCTAAATATAGTCCAGGGTTGGTGCTTAAATCTATTGATGTTTCAAAATAATCAACACAATTGTGTATATAGCATCCTCTAATTCACCCTACATTTCAACTTTTCCAAAAAACAAAATAATATAGGAGTAAAAGTTTTGTGAGAGTTGTTTAATTCTCTATGGTCACTTTCATCACACTAAGGTAGAGAATAAGTAACTACACCACAATCCCACTGGTTTTATTTTAAATATATAGAAAGTTATTCTACTAATTTTAGATAGATGTAAGACTATGGTATTAGGAAGGTCATTGAACAACATGAATCTAAATTTAAAGTCCCAACCATGCTACACCTTAAATAGATGTAATAGACCATTTCATTTGTGGGCATTTGCAGTCCAAGTCGTGTAGGAAGGGTAGGTTGGAAGAGGACATAGAGGTCCACCAAGGTGAATTAGACATGCTCGACTTCAAATTGTTGACATGGTTAAAGGACAACCATCAACATAGAGTAGGATGTAGAACCCTTTATTTAAAAATTTGAGGTGGATCTCAACCCTGTTCAATGCCCTAATGCTTAGTCAATTGGTGGTCTAAGTTTTGCAGTGGTATAATATTTTGAAAGTCGTCAATGGCCTTAGTTCAGATAGATTTGGTGCATAGATAGCAATACTCTTAGTTCAAAAAGGGGTGAAGTAGTCAAGTTGAGACTACTAAAAATTTGGTTGAGGGTTGGTGCTTAAATATATTGATGTTTCAAAATAGGATAAAACTTGAAAAGGTCGATGGGCTAATGTCAAATTGTATCCAATGGACAAAAATTCAAAAGAGGGGCAATGAAAATGTTTAAAGAAGATTTAAGTATTCCCACCATCAATCCCTAATGCTTTTCAACATAAATCTGCATGTGGCATCATCCTAGTGCCAATGTTTGATATCTTCCCTCTAGGGCTTGAATAAGTGGAATTGTTTAGCATGCAAAGCTTAGTACATGGGGGAAGCATTAATGGCTTCTATCTCTATTTATCTTGCCCCAAATATGGGGAAAACACTTGGTTTTGATGATGCAAAGATCTTAACAATACTCATTAATGGTTGACCTAAGCTTCAATGTTCCATAAATATTTATAATCATTAAAACACTTTAAAACTTTTCAACTTGTACATAAGATTGCAACAAGTCACCACATTTGAACTTTCTCCTAAAAACAATATCAAATAGAGTTTGTTCACAACAAAGAGTAAACAAGTGACAAAAGATCAAGGATGATATCCATTCTACTTTTATTAACAACATAGCATGCAATACCCTAAATAATCAAAACAATTATGTATATGGTATCCTCTAATTCACCATCCATTTCAACTTTTCCAACAAAAAAAAATATGAGTAAGAGTTTGTGATGTGTAGTATTGTGAGTTCTTTAATGCTCTATAGTCACTTTCATCACACCAAGGTAGAGAATAAGTAACTACACCACATTCTCATTTGTTTTATTTTATTTTAAAAATATAAAAGTTATTCTAATATTTTTAGACACTATGGTATTAGAAAGGTCATTGAACAAAATTTATCTAATTTTGAAGTCCCAGCCATGCTACACCTCAAATAGATGTATTAGACCCTTTCATTTATGGGCATTTCGAGTCCAAGTCATGTAGGAAGGGTAGCTTGGAAGAGGACATATAGGTCCACCAGGGTGAATTAGACATGCTCAACTTCAAATTGTTGATATGGTTAAAGGACAAGCATCAACCTATAGTAAGATGTAGAACACTTTTAAAAATTTGAGGTGGATCTTGACCCTTCCCTCAAGTCCAATGCCCTAATGCTTAATCAATTGGTGTTCAGAGTTTTGCAATTGTATTCTTTAAAAATTTAAGGTGGATCTTGACCCTTCCCTCAAGTTCAATGCCCTAATGCTTAATCAATTGGTGGTCTAAGTTTTGCAAATGTATAATATTTTGAAAGTGGTCAATGGCCTTAGTACATGGGGGAAACATTAATGGCTTCTATCTCTAGTTATCTTGCCCCAAATATGGAAAACACACTTGATTTTGATGATGCAAAGATCTTAACAATACCCATTAATTGTTGACCTAAGCCTCAATGTTCCATAAAATATTTATAATCATTAAAAAATAAATAAACTTTTCAACTTTTACATAAGATTGCAACAAGTCACTACATTCGAACTTTCTCCTAAAAACAATATCAAATAGATTTTGTTCACAAAAAAGAGTAAACAAGTGACAAAAGATCAAGGATGATATCCTTTCTACTTTTATCAACAACATAGCATGCAATACCATAAATAATCAAAACAATTATGTATATAGTATCCTCTAATTCACCATCCATTTCAACTTTTCCAACAAAAAAAAATATGGGTAAAAGTTTGTGATGTGTAGTATTGTGAGTTCTTTAATGCTCTACAGTCACTTTCATCACACAAAGGTAGAGAATAAGTAACTATACCACATTCCCAAGGTAGAGAACAAGTAACTACACCACATTCCCATTTGTTTTATTTTAAAAATATAAAAAGTTATTCTAATATGTTTAGACATGTGTAAGACTATGGTATTAGAAAGGTCATTGAACAACATTTATCTAA
Source organism: Pinus taeda (assembly GCA_000404065.3). Lineage (NCBI taxonomy): Eukaryota > Viridiplantae > Streptophyta > Pinopsida > Pinales > Pinaceae > Pinus > Pinus taeda. The sequence continues at coordinate 94,860 of APFE031455156.1, forward strand.
TTTTAAAGTCCCAGCCATGGTACACCTCAAATACATGTATTAGACCCTTTCATTTGTGCGCATTTGGAGTCCAAGTCATGTAGGAAGGGTAGCTTGGAAGAGGACATAGAGGTCCACCAGGGTGAATTAGACATGCTCAACTTCAAATGGTTGATATGGTTAAAGGACAAGCATCAACCTAGAGTGAGATGTAGAACCCTTTCTTTAAAAATTTGAGGTGGATCTCGACCCTTCCCTCAAGTCCAATGCCCTAATGCTTAATCAATTGGTGGTCAAAGTTTTGATTTGTATTCTTTAAAAATTTGAGGTGGATCTCAACCCTTCCCTCAAGTTCAATGCCCTAATGCTTGATCAATTGGTGGTCTGAGTTTTGCAGATGTATAATATTTTGAAAGTGGTCAATGGCCTTAGTTCAAATTGATTTGATGCATAGAGAGCAATACTCTTAGTTCAAAAAGTTGTGGAATAGTCAAGTTGAGACTACTCTAAATATAGTCGAGGGTTGGTGCTTAAATCTATAGATGTTTCAAAATAGGATGAAGCTTGAAAAAGGTCGATGGATTGATGTCAAATGGTATCCAATGGAATAAAGGTCAAAAGAAGGGCAATGAAAATGTTTAAAGAAGATTTTAAGTATTCCCACTGTTAGCGCTTGAAATTTCACCTCAGGCTGAAAAAGGTAAACTCCAAGGCAACATCAAACCACTTAGCCTCGTAGCTAGCCCTACGGGGCAGGAGAGGGCTCTCTCCGGTCTATCTCGGCAAAGATCTTCAACGAGAAGAGATAACCAATAAAGAACACTGATTTTAGGCTAGTAAACTGATAAAAAAGTTTGATTTGGGATTTTTAGGGTTTTGGTGGAAAATTGGGGAAAGGCAATTTTGGGTGTGGGGATTGGACACAGTTTTCGCAGGGGGTTCTTTGGGGCGAGGTAGGAGACTGTATTATGCCTTTGAAAGATTTTGATGGATGAGAATGATTGGTGAGGAGCTAAGGAGACCAAGCAATCACCTTGAATTCTCCTTAAACAGCTGAAAACATTGATATTAAGCAAACTTAAAGGCAGAGCATAGCAACCATGAATTCTACCTTAACACTTCATTTGCCTAATTTGCAGAAGAAAAAAGTAAGAAGATGATTCACATAATAAACTTACAAGTACAAAGAGAAACACACCATCAATACATGTAACCACAAGAATCCCAAAAAGGACTGTAAAACCCTGGTCTTTCTTCCTTTGCCAAAATGCAAAGATACAATGAGTAATACAATAGAAGCTTTCTCCCTCAAGAGTCCAACCATGAAAATGACTAAGAAAGTACATAATATAGGCAAGCTAACATCTTTCCTTGCCTCTAGAGGTCGAGCTCACTATCCTAAGAGCTGTTTCAACCAATTCCAAACTGATCACTAAAATCTAGGCAGTCAAAACAACTTGCCTCTATAAGCTAGGAAACCAATTCATTCATTAAATGTTTGCCTTTTTCATGAATGAATCTTCTAGAAGAGATAAATAAGTGTAAAAGTATCATAAAATTACATCATTTACATCAAGGAGGATCAAAATCCACACCAAAAAGTCAAACCTAGTCAAAACTGCGTTTTGCTGAGCTGTAGGTGAAAATTTGAGAAAATGTGCTGATGCGTAGCGCCCCAATCCTGAACGCGTAGCGCACCTTTGAGCCAACTTTTGAGGCACTTCCTGGCATCCAAATGAGGCAAAAGTAGGATTTTTGGAAATTTTTGGATGTCAACTTTCCAACCCAAGTGGAATTTCTGAATTTGGTGACCATTTGCCCCTCCAAAATTGCAATCTCCCAAGATTGCTTCCTGTGTGTCAAAAAGGTGGCAGAAAGTCATTTTTTGCTTGTTTTTTGACCTTCTGGAGGCTCAAAACTTGGTGAAATTTCTTGATCTTCACTGAGCAAGTGTATTTTTGCATGACAAATCCAAAAATGCAAAATTTTCCTGAAATGGACCTCCCAATTGACCGTGCGCGACCTCTTGGTGAAGAAAACCCGTTTTTTGACCAAAAAATTCACAAATGACCAAAAATGCTCAATTTTTTTTGAAATTTGTGCTGGGGTTGAGTCATTTAGCACCATTCTCCTTCAAGGAAGCCTCAGCCAAGATATGGAGGGGATCGGGCCTTTTTCTTCATTTGAGTGCCTTGGCCAACCGTCCTTGGAGCACCTTCATTCTCGCCTTGCATACGTGCATTCGGGCCCAATAGTGGTTTTTCATGTTCCGGAGCAGGTCCTTATCTTTGTTGGCCTTAGCCAGCAGCTTCTCCAAATGAGCATTGACCTGGAGAAGCATAGCCTCTCGAGAGATAAAATCCTCCCATGGGATACTCTGCTGTTTTGACTGTTTAAATGCTGCAATCTTGAAGAAGTTTGGGGTTGTTTGGCACTTTACAGGCAATTTTTTGTGGATGAATTCCCAACAGGTCGCGCGCGCCCAACAGGTCACGCCAGTGTATTTTCCCAACTGGTAAGACCCCCCTGACAGGTCGCGCTTGCCCAACAGGTCGCGCGCTTTTGCAGGAGGCTTTTGGAGGCCTTCCCGGTGTCAGAATTGGGCTCAGGATAGCTCGTTGGAAAGGTCCTTGAGTCTAATTTCTAACCCAACTGGAATTTTTCAATTTTAAGTTCATTTTCCCTATAAAAAATCAAATCTCCCAAGAATGGTCAAAAAGTGCCAAATGAGGCTGCCTCAAGGAAGAGTGCTGTTGCAGTAAATTTTTGAATGCCTTCCTCAACCCCAAATTGAGCTCATGATAGTTAATTGGAAAGATCTTTGTGTCTATTTATAATTTTACACATCAAGAAAATCATTTGGCCAACCAAGCTAGGAGAAAACTTGATTTTCCCAAGGTCACTTCAGAGGTGTCTTTGATTCTCCTGAGGCAACGGTATCTTGACATTTCTCTCAACACCATGACACCTGTGAAAAA
>APFE031455156.1:98360-114254 GCA_000404065.3 Pinus taeda
TAGTGCCTTGGCCAACCTCCTTGGATCTAGCGATTGTAATTTTGACATTTCTCTAAAACCATGACCCCTGTGCAAAAAGTGAAGGAGGTTTTTCTTCTTTGGCATGTTGTGGACAAAAACCTCTCTCAGTTTTCCCAAATTCATCTTTTATTGCTCTGAAACACCATTTGAGTGAAACTTATCCCGATGTGTGAAACAAGGAATTTTGTCGAAATGAAGTGAAATGAAGGGGATAAGGGGCTTCTAAATTCTTGGGGAAATTTTTGGAAGGAAGGAAGGATGTTAGGAAGCAGGGGAAAGTGGAATCTCAGAGATTGAGTGAGGGGAAGGGGTCCAAAAGGGCAAAACACAGGCCCAACCTATAAAATTGCCAGGTTGTAGCTAGAAACTAGGGTTTGTGCGAAAATAAGGAATTTGGGGAATCTCAGTGATGGGAAGCATTTGGTAAGGTACTTTAAGGATAGGGGAATGTGTATGAACATCAGGAAACAAATTTTGCCGATGATTTGACCGTCCAAGAGAAATTGCCTTCAAAACCCTAGGAGAGGGAAATGACCTTACCTAGGCGCAACTTAAGTATGAACAAGGTGTAAAATGACTCATTAGACACTGAGATGATAATGACAACCCTATGAATGATGATAGACTCAGATGAATAGTGACATAGATTGGCATTTGCGCAACTTTGAAAGGAGTGACAAAATTTGACCTTGACACTTCAAAATCACTTTGTAAGAGCATATTTGATCACTGGAGGAAGGCTGAAAAGACTGACACTAACACCCACCATCAATCCCTAATGTTTTTCACCATAAATCTACATGTGGCATCATCCTAGTGCCATTGTTTGGTATCATCCCTCTAGAGCTTGAATAAGTGGAATTGTTTAGCATGCAAAGCTTAGTACATGGGGGAAGCATTAACAGCGTCTATCTCTGTTTATGTTGCCCAAACTATGGAAAACACACTTGGTTTTGATGATGCAAAGATCTTAACAATACCCATTAATGGTTGACCTAAGCATCCATGTTCCACAAAATATTTATAATCATTAAAAATATTAAAACCTTTCAACTTTTACATAAGATTGCAACAAGTCACTACATTCAAACTTTCTCCTAAAAACAATATCAAATAGATTTTGTTCACAACAAAGAGTAAACAAGTGACAAAAGATCAAGGATAATATCTACTGTATTTTTATCAACAACATAACATGCAATACCCTAAATAATCAACACAATTGTGTATATAGCATCCTCTAATTCACCCTCCATTTCAACTTTGCCAAAAAACAGAATAATATAGGAGTAAAAGTTTTGCGAGAGTTCTTTAATTCTCTACAGTCACTTTCATCACTTAATGGTTAACCTAAGCTTCAATGTTCTATAAAATATTTATAATCATTAAAACACTTTAAAACTTTTCAACTTGTACATAAGATTGCAACAAGTCACTACATTTGAACTTTCTCCTAAAAACAATATCAAATAGAGTTTGTTCACAACAAAGAGTAAACAAGTGACAAAATATCAAGGATGATATCCATTCTACTTTTATCGACAACATAGCATGCAATACCCTAAATAATCAAAACAATTATGTATATAGTATCCTCTAATTCACCATCCATTTCAACTTTTCCAAAAAAATATATAGGAGTAAAAGTTTGTGATGTGTAGTATTGTGAGTTCTTAATGCTCTACAGTCACTTTCATCACACCAAGGTAGAGAAAAGTAACTACACCACATTCCCATTTGTTTTATTTTAAAAATATATAGGTTATTCTAATATTTTTAGACACTATGGTATTAGAAAGGTCATTGAACAAAATTTATCTAATTTTAAAGTCCCAACGACGCTACACCTCAAATAGATGTATTAGACCCTTTCATTTATGGGCATTTCGAGTCCCAAGTCATGTAGGAAGGGTAGCTTGGAAGAGAACATAGAGGTCCACTAGGGTGAATTAGACATGCTCAACTTCAAATTGTTGATATGGTTAAAGGACAAGCATCAACCTATAGTAAGATGTAGAACACTTTTAAAAATTTGAGGTGGATCTTGACCCTTCCCTCAAGTCCAATGCCCTAATGCTTAATCAATTGGTGTTCAGAGTTTTGCAATTGTATTCTTTAAAAATTTAAGGTGGATCTTGACCCTTCCCTCAAGTTCAATGCCCTAATGCTTAATCAATTGGTGGTCAGAGTTTTGCAAATGTATAATATTTTGAAAGTGGTCAATGGCCTTAGTTCAAATTGATTTGATGCATAGATAGCAATAACCTTAGTTCAAAATGTTGTGGAATAGTCAAGTTGAGACTACTCTAAATATAGTCGAGGGTTAGAGCTTAAATCTATTAATGTTTCAAAATAGGATGAAACTTGAAAAAGGTCGATGGTTTGATGTCAAATGGTATCCAAAGGACTAAAGGTCAAAAGAAGGGCAATGAAAATGCTTAAAAAAGATTTTAAGTATTCCCACCATCAATCCTAATGTTTTTCACCATAGATCTACATGTGGCATCATCCTAGTGCCATTGTTTGATATCTTCCCTCTAGAGGTTGAATAAGTGGAATTGTTTAGCATGCGAAGCTTAGTACATGGGGTAAACATTAATGGCTTCTATCTCTATTTATCTTGCCTCAAATATGGAAAACACACTTGATTTTGATGATGCAAAGATCTTAACAATACCCATTAATTGTTGACCTAAGCCTCAATGTTCCATAAAATATTTATAATCATTAAAAAATAAGTAAACTTTTCAACTTTTACATAAGATTGCAACAAGTCACCACATTCAAACTTTCTCCTAAGAACAATATCAAATAGATTTTGTTCACAAAAAAGAGTAAACAAGTGATATCCTTTCTACTTTTATCAACAACATAGCATGCAATACCATAAATAATCTAAACAATTATGTATATAGTATCCTCTACAGTCAGTTTCAGCACACCAAGGTAAAGAATAAGTAACTACACCACATTCCCATTTGTTTTATTCTAAAAATATAAAAAGTTATTCTAATATCTTTAGACATGTGTAAGACTAGTATTAGAAAGGTCATTGAACAACATTTATCTAATTTTAAAGTCCCAGCAATGGTACACCTCAAATACATGTATTAGACCCTTTCATTTGTGGGCATTTGGAGTCCAAGTCATGTAGGAACGGTAGCTTGGAAGAGGACATAGAGGTCCACCAGGGTGAATTAGACATGCTCAACTTCAAATGGTTGATATGGTTAAAGGACAAGCATCAACCTAGAGTAAGATGTAGAACCCTTTAAAAATTTGAGGTGGATCTCAACCCTTCCCTCAAGTCCAATACCCTAATGCTTAATCAATTGGTGGTCAAAGTTTTGCAATTGTATTCTTTAAAAATTTAAGGTGGATATCAACCCTTCCCTCAAGTTCAATGCCCTAATGCTTAATCAACTGGTGGTTTGAGTTTTGCAGATGTATAATATTTTGAAAGTGGTCAATGGCCTTATTTCAAATTGATTTGATGCATAGATAGCAATACTCTTAGTTCAAAAAGTTGTGGAATAGTCAAGTTGAGACTACTCTATATATAGTCAAGGGTTGGTGCTTAAATCTATTGATGTTTCAAAATAGGATGAAGCTTGAAAAAGGTCGATGGATTGATGTCAAATGGTATCCAATGGACTAAAGGTCAAAGTAGGTCAACAAAAATGTTTAAAGAAGATTTTAAGTATTCCCACCATCAATCCCTAATGTTTTTCACCATAAATTTGCATGTGGCATCATCCTAGTGCCATTGTTTGATAACTTCCCTCTAGAGCTTGAATAAGTGGAATTGATTAGCATGCAAAGCTTAATACATGGGTGAAGCATTAATGGCTTCTATCTCTATTTATATTGCCCCAAATATGGAAAACACACTTGGTTTTGATGATGCAAAGATTTTAACAATACCCATTAATTGTTGACCTAGGCCTCAATGTTCCATAAAATATTTATAGTCATCAAAAAAAATTAGAACTTTTTAACTTTTGCATAAGATTGCAACAAGTCACTACATTCAAATGAACTTTCTCCTAAAAACAATAGATTTTGTTCACGACAAAGAGTAAACAAGTGACAAAAGATCAAGGATGATATCCAGTCTAGTTTTATCAACAACATAGCATGTAATACCCTAAATAATCAAAACAATTATCTATATAGCATCCTCTAATTCACCCTCCATTTCAACTTTTCCATAACTCACCCTCATTTCAACTTTTCCAAAAAACAGAATAATATAGGAGTAAAGGTTTGTGATGTGTAGTATTCTGAGTTCTTTAATTCCCTACAGTCACTTTCATCACACCATGGTAGAGAATAAGTAACTACACCACATTCTCGTTGGTTTTATTTTAAATATATAGAATGTTATTCTACTATTTTTAGACCAATGTAAGACTATGGTATTAGAAAGGTCATTGAACAACAATAATCTAATTTTAAAGTCCCAGCCATGTTACACCTCAAACAGATGTATCACACCCAAGTTCTATTCAACAAGACATGTTTGTCCCATGTGACAAGCCTAGACGAGTAGGGCCCCCACCATGAAGCACATTCTACCCCTTGCTAAGTCATAAGTTATTAATATATTTGGCTTGCAAACTTTTAGATATACTCTTGGTGTTATAATGGCCAACAGATTTGATCCAAGGCATTTCTCAAATTACTCCAACAAATTACCAATTCACCATTATTTAAATATTTTAAGAAAATATAAAAAAACTAAACCTAAACAAACGAGAAAAATATATATACATACATATACACTAACCCCATTGAATTATAACCCTTTAAGAAAAAATACATATTATTACCATTATACCCACTCAAAAATGAAATGATATAAACCGATATCTTCTCATCCTTTCCTAATCCAACTCATGCTTTTAAGGTTTCTTCACTTCTCATGGTTTACATCATGTTGACACTAGAAAGCTTATTTCGACATATACTTTTTACTTACTGTCTAAAGGAAATTACAATTCTGCCATTGTTGGAAATATTTCAATTTTTTTTTTCTATTTTCAACATGATGAAATTATCACCATCTGGATCAAGTTTCTACCGCTCTTTTCAACATGATGAAATTATCACCATCTGGATCAAGTTTCTACCGCTCTTTTCAACATGATGAAATTATCACCATCTGGATCAAGTTTCTACCGCTCTTTTTTATCTTCCAATCTAATATATTTTGGTTTTGAGGTTGAAGAGACCACCTAGGTTGAGTAGCCACCAAGGTAAAGTGCAAGTTTTCCATGTGCTCTTTTTTATCTACTAATCTAATATATTTTGGTTTTGAGGTTGAAAAGACCACCTAGGTTCAGTAGCCACCAAGGTGAAGTGCAAGGTGTCCATATTCTCCACCGTAGCACTGCAACAAATTCACTTCAATTATATAGCCCATTATTCATCAGTGTTTTTGCTTCTATACAAATTTATCTCCAAATGTGAAGCCAACTTTTCATTGTCATTTTCACTTATAGAGCCAAGAGACTCATTTTACAACCCAGTGTGACATGTAAGAGTGTCTGTCTATCAAAATTGAAATTTTGCATATGTCAGCGAAAAAAAATAAATAAATAAATAAAATAAAAATTAAAAAAATTAAATAACTATACAAAACAATTAGATCAATTACATCTGTATTTAAGATGAATCTATACTGATAGTCAATTCCTTCAACAAATATTTTTTATAAACCTACACTAAACTACATCTCTCCATGCCTAAACTTACATCTCACATCTCTCCATGCCTGCCTCTTTCAATGAAATATGTTTACCAACTTATCTTGTATTAAATGATCTACCTAATGTCTCATGGGATCATGTTGCAGAGACGAATATATAAAGATCGGTCGCTTATCCAATCTTACAAACACAAATTGTAGACTAGTGCTTGTAAAATATCGTTGATCTAACATGTAAAAAAGCATGTTCTTGGCTATGTCCAAAGCTCAAAACGAGAATAAAGCATGATAATGGATACATTTGAAGAGATTAACTGTGAAGCTGTGACAGGATTGGGCGAGAACCACTAGTAAGAGTTAATTTAGATAGGTGCTTATTGACCTTATCAGACTTGGATATTAAACTCAACTTTAAGTATAATCTACGCGATATTTTCTTTGAAAATGTAAAGCATTCACAGTTCAGAACCATTACAATTTCAGCATGTTAAAAATAATAATAAAAAAATCAAATGATAAAGTTTAAACTTTATAATACACCAAGGAATATGAAAGTAAAGCATGCTGATTGATAAAATTTGTAATAAGCGATGCATCTCAAAATATCCTTTGATGACAGAAAAATGAAAGTAAAACATCCCAAGGGCAGCGTTGCACATGATAGGTCAATTTTCTTTTCAGGTCCACAAACTTTAATCCACCCCACGGTTTAGCACACATGTTAGATGGAAGAACAGGATAATGTTATTAGAAGAACAGGATATATTTTGTAAAAATAAATTGAAACTACAAAAATTTTAAGATAGTGTAACCCCACTCCACCAATTGTCTTTTTCTATGAAATTTGAACCTGAAACTTAACAAAGACTCGACCCTACACAAACCAATTGATCTACTCACCTCTTGGGGGGTTTGCCATTAATTTATCATACCCTACACAAACCAACTGATCTACACACCTCTTGGGGGCTTTGCCATTAATTTATTATGATAAGGTACCTCCATAGGGTGCCGAATCTGACTCTCGGCATTTATGGAACTCTTCCAAAAAGGAATGGTTGAAACTCAATTTTGACTACTTTGAAACTCAATTTTGACTACTTTAAACCACTCCAGGGTTTAGCACACATGTTAGATGGTAGAACAGGATATTGTTATTAGGAATTTTTGTAACCTCACTCCACCACTCGCCTTTTACCTTGAACCTGAAAGGTAACAAGGACTAGACTCTACACAAACCAACTGATCTACACCTCTTGGGGAGTTTGCTATTAAATTATGACAAAGTACATCCATAGGGTGCCAAATCTGACCCTAGGCATTTATGGAACTCCTCCAAAAAAATATAATGTTTGAAGCTCAATTTTGACGGACAGCTCGAGTAAATTCAGGCTCCTCTATGGCAAGAGGAAATCTTAGGAATCTATAGGAGTTACACGGTGAAGCGATTCTTGCTCTCTTCTATGATTCCTTGGATTCAAGTACAAACCAGGCTAAAAAGCATTAATAGAAAGAAACGAATTTATTATAAAGGCAAAACAATCCTGAAAGAATTATTGGGGCTTATCCACAAAAACTTATATAAAATACAGAGTCAGCAGGAAGCGACAGGACCTTTCCAGAAAGCTTTCAACTACGCCAAGGTAACGGATCCAGTATAACATTTTCAGAGTTCTCGGGGAAGTTCATATCATTTTCAATGGGCAAGCATATCCATCCAACGTATAACATCTTGAAAGAAAGGGTTGCAAAACAAACAGGCAGCGCAAACAAAATAAGAATATCATTTTTTTATTGCCTTGAATAAAATGCAGATTACAAGATGTTTTATTTCAGTTAGTTATATCCAACTGCGTAGAAATAACTCGTCACCATTTTTATAATCTGTTGACGCAGTTTCTTTAAAAAAGGAAGCAACATTTCCTGAATGACAAGAAAAATACTAAAGAATAGCTAGTCGATACATAAAGAGAACATTTTCTGTTATTCTGATATTGCTTTTCCAGAAAAGAATGTCAGCATTTACTGAAAGCATACCTTTTAGCATACAAAAGAAAATAGTACCGGATTGTTGCCAAGATTAACTGCATATTTTCACCATGGATTAATATACAAATGAAAGCGCATGATTAACTTCATGCTTTCATGCTGGATTAATATAAAAATGACAGCGGCAATCAACGCTTTGTTGTCGCTGTGTTCTTTTTCAAGCGAGGAAATTATATTTGATCTGGAAGAACCTCATGAGTTTCCAAGTTCCACAAGGTCAATCACCAACATCTCAGTGTCAGAATCTATTGCAGCAGCAGCTGTAAATAACAGTTATAACAAAGCTTGGTTTGTGATAAAAAAGGTATCTTTCAAACTCGAATACATTGTTGCGAGACAATATCTAACTTAAGAAACAAACTGAACAATCAATCATCAGTAATATTGCATTCTATCTCTTTCTATATAAAGAAAATCAAACTATTCCCTTAACATCCCTGAAAATCTTATCCCTTGACCTAAACAGCCTTGAAGGATTGCTACGACATTAAAGGCAGATAAATTATAAATAACCTTCTATATCTTAAGATTTAGAAGGGATTTAACAGTGTACTATGGAAGACGAAAAGACAATAACGTACAAAATCCAATAAATTGAATATTACAGAGGAAGGTGCTCAAAAAAATCAATGCTATAGAATTATATCCCCATAATCATATTGCATTCTTCCTCTCTTGTTATATCAAAAAACTATTCCATTCACATCCCTGAAAATCTTATCCCTTGACCTAAACAGCCTTAAAATCCTTTATAACCAAAGCAGAACTCAAGAATATTGCAACAACTGTGACAACTGTGAAGGCAGATAAATTATAAATAACATTCTATATATGACGATTTAGAAGGAATTTAACAGCGTATTATGGAAGATGATAAGACAGTAACTAATGAAATCCTATAATTTGAATATTACAGAGGGCGGTGCTCAAAGAAACCAATTCTAGAGAAATCCATCCCCAGCACGACCAGATACACATTACAAAAGTAAACAATGAAAGTTGTCACCCACTTTCAGCAGCAGGGCACATAGCAGATCAAGTAAAGACCAACATAAAGATCTCATCCCTACTCTTTCACGAAATGAAATTTCAGGAGGAAATTTGGTAGAAGAAATTGAAAGGTTATCAAGAAGAGCATAACAAACCAGATAAAAGTGCAACCTTTATCCATTGAGAAACACCTTTATCTCCCTTTGTCCTACATTTTTCCAGTACCACGTCCTCTTTTTTGTCCCTGCAGGTCCATTTACAAACCAGACAAGGCATTTCCGTATCCAACATCACTGGCACCCCAAGCCTCAAATTGAGATAATGAAATGCAATTTCCACAAGCCTTTGAATTCATGCCAGTTTGAGAACAGAAATGTGCAAGGTCTCCACGATGTTAAAACAACTGTTTGCCAACGAACATACATATCATTAGGTGAAGATGATGTAAGTATACCCCAAAATACATAGAGCTTCACATCAATGTACAAAAGCAATTTGTGTTGCATTTCACCTAAAGTCGCATCCAATATATATACAAACAAAATAAATCAGCTTTACTAGAAAGTATAAGTCAATTACACCTGGTATTTTCCTGTATTCACAGAAGCGCTTGGAATCCTCGAAATAGTCTTTACATGTGGTTGTGAAAACCTTGGTCCCGGTGCACCCATAGAAGGCTCCCTCAACCGGTAAGATGACATAGAAGATCTACAAGGGTAAGTTATGCCTTGACCTGAAGTAAGTTCACTATAATAATCTGAGGGCTTTGAATAGGATGTGGGTTCTTTCTGATGTTGTTCCAGTGGAGAATCTTTATCAAAAGAGTTATGCTTTTCCTTGATTTGTAACATTGGCCTTTGATCTAAGTTTCGGACTGAAACTTCCTGCTCAAAGGAACACTCTTTTTCAACATGCATCTCTCTCCCTTTCTCCCTCATCTTCTGAACATCTTCTGCCTCCCACTTTTGTTCAGCCTCTCTTTTGGTCATCTGCTCCTCTAGCTCAAAAAGCTTGTTATTTGTATTTGCTTTCCCCTGCTCGTCCTCCTTAAGAGAAAGTCCCTTCTCTTCATCCCAAGACCTTTGTAAGGTATTATCTCTGGGTACCCCACTATAACCTCCAAAGCCTTCCTCTCGTTCTCTCAGTTGTCCAAGAGGCCTCCCATCTACTGCACTTTGCCTCATCTTCTGTCCATTTCTAGTGGAATCATATGCACCATCTCTTCCATAATCTTCATGACTGGCTTGTTCCCTTCCATAATCATCCCCGGACATTCCACCAGGTCTGAACCAATTATCTTTAAATGCACCCTTTTCCCTATTTGACTCATATGTATTGCGGACATTTTGTCCTCTGTAATGAACATCTGACCCGTAACCTCTTGAAGGGTTTCCAACCTGCCTGTCAAAAAATTGCTTGCCATTAGAAGAGAAATCCCTGTTGCCGTAGCGTTCTCCACCAGTTATGCGATCATTACCTCCTGAACCTGGTCGCATCATTCTATAATCAACACCTGTCGACCCTGCTCGGGAGTAATCACCACTGCTTCCTGAAAGTGGTCTAGAAATTACCTCTCTTTCATAGTTACTTCCACCTGAGCCTGGTTGAGGATAGTAACCAACTCCAGAACTTGGCTGGTGCATTACATCCCTTTCATATCTGCCACCTGAACCTGGTCTGCCACCTGAGCCTGGTCGAGGATAATAACCACCTCCAGAACCTGGCCGGGACATTTCATCCCTTTCATATCTGCCACCTGAGACTGGTCGAGCATTATACTCATCGCCTTTAGAGCCCAGCTGGGAGACTATTTCCCTTTCATGCCTGCCTCCACTACCAGGAGGGGAGGTTACTTCCCTTTCACGCCTACCTCCACTCCCGGGACGCAAGGTCCCTTCCCTTTCACGCCTACCTCCACTCCCGGGACGCGAGGTCCCTTCCTTTTCACGCCTACCTCCACTCCCAGGACGAGAGATTACTTCCCTTTCATACATGCCTCCACCTGAACCGGGTCGGAAGAATGCTTCCCTTTCGCTCCTTTCATTCCTTACTCCTGAGGAAGGTCTGGGTGATGTTCCGCTTTCATACCTATATCCTCTTGAGGCAGGTCTGGGTGATGAGTCGCTTTCATACCTATATCCTCCTGAACCGGGTCGGGGTAATGGCTCCCTTTGATATCTGCCTCCTGAGCCAAGCGCGGGCACTGCTTTCTTATCATGCCAGCTTTCAATATCTAATGGCTCTTCAATAACATTAACAGCATAGTCTGTCTGTACATTCTCCAGGGGACGAGAGGAACCATGGCTATAATTATACTTGCTTATGCCATCAGAGTAACCACTGCCTTGTCTGAAGCCGGCTGCAGCACTACTAGGCTTCACTATGAATCCATTTGCTCTCTCATCATCTGCCCAATCAGATGCATGATCACCACTCGTCAAATGAGAATTACCGGACTGAAGTCCATCTGGCCTTCCGATAATTTCCTGAGACTTCTTGGAGACAAACCCTTGATCCCCTCTCATCTGTTGTGGCCGCAATTGCGACCACATAGGCTGCAACCGGTCCACAACAGAGTCAGTGTCAGTTTTCGAAGTTGCTTGCAGGGACATCTGTCGCAACTTTTCCTGTTGTTGTTTCTCATCCGACTCCTTGTCCTTTTGCTTCTGCTGCAAATCCTTCATTCTTTGTTGCTGGCCGTTTGTGCTCTCTGGAGCAAGCGAGGCTTGCAATGTAGGAAATTCCTCGCCAGAGAGAACTTTAGCCTTTTCTGCCGTGAAGCGCGGCACATTTCCAGATGTAAGGGGCACAGATATAGGCTCTGAAGCGCGAACTGCAGGAGGAACGTAAACATCTCGCTTGTTCTTAAGATTAGAAGTTTCAGACTTATCAACTGTTGTCGCATTATTTCCTAACTCTACATGTGAATTCTTAATCCAACCACCAGTATTATTCGCAGCTGCTGCCAAGGATTCATGGTCTTCCTTCTTCAGATTTACCCCCAAGTTTCCACCACCAACCTTCACCAGCTGCTTTACAGGTCGTGTAAGAACAAGCATGCCACCATGGCCGGCTCCCCTCTGACGTACGGCAGATCCTGAACCACTCACTGCAGCAGTCTTCACAGCTGGTTCCTTTTTTCCATAAAAATCGTTCAAATTGACAGAAGCAAACTTGTTGGCACGAGCCATCCAAATTCAAACGATCAAGAAACAATAAGAGCCTGACAACAACCTGGACCAGAGGACGGCGGAGAATCAAAGTTTGTATACTCAGAATCCACAACAGATCACATAAAAACTCCTACTTCAAGTACATTTAAATGATACAATGATTTCCAAAAGGTATTTTAAATTTATTTCTACAGATGTAGCGGTAGTTATGAGGTAGTTAGACTTGAACGTCTGCAAAATTTCAGCAGCGAGCTTAGCCAAAAAAAGAGGATATCTAACAAAATTCTTAAAATCTTCTTTTAATTTATTTTGAAAGTGGATAAGCATTAATTTGGAAGGCACCACTTCCACATTTGCAAAATTTCAGGAGCCAAATTTGACCAAAAGGAGAGAATATCAACAAATTTAAGGGAAAAATATAAATAAATTACTAAAAGAATATAAAATTAAGGAGATACAATAAGCTTTTTAAGAAAACGTGAAATCTATAAGAAAAATTCGGCATAATCAAAGGTCAGATTGGAAAGCAATCCATAGATTGAAGATGTTTTATAGTAAAACACCCGGCCTAATCAAATCAAAAGGTTTTTAACTCCGGGTACAATCAAATAACTAAACTCTGAAGATGCTTCCTGTTTCCTATTTAACTTTTAGAGAAGCCCAAGGAAAGCTACGGATCTCCGCCCATCACCTGGGATAGAAGCAAAATAAACACACATTTCCTAAACTGCAATAACAAGTACCTCAAATTTATTCAAGTGCAGTGAATTCCCCCTTGAACAAAATCAAAATCCTGATTGGACGGCACTAAATAACAGTAACAAAAAGATTAAATGCATCAAACTACACCACGTCTCACTCGAAAAAAAAATTAATGAGAACCCTAAAACCTGGATTGGGCCACAGAAGTTTACGCGGAGAACATTTAAAGCCCCGATTTGCCTAAAGACCTACTTAAAGATACCCAAAAACAGAAAAATCAAACAGAAAATCAATAAACCTGAAGCACAGAGGAAAATGCCTTGGAGCTGGAAGAAAACACGGAATTAACTGCCAGAAAAAATGACAGACACTAAATCGCACCTTGCTAAGTGGATCCAAGGATCAGGGACCGTGGAATCGATCGAATTGGAGCAGAATTCGCACACTTCGCAGTATCAAACCCTTTACCCTTTGCAACGGACGGCTAACAACGAATCTGGGTCTTGGTTGAATCAAAGAATTGGAAAAGCAATATGAGGCAGTTGAGCTTCAAATACCAGTGAAAGTGCCTGTGTCGGTGCACATTATTTCACCACTGACGGTGGCGAATATTTCGCATTTTTAAATTGATTTTCGGTATTATTTAAATATAATATTGGAAATAAAATATTTTAGGGATCCGAGATAAGATCATGTGACCGTTGGAGTGTATTACACGATTCTTTTTAATTATCACATTAATCAAAATAGATAGTGGACAAAAAAGTGGGTCCCATCCAGGCCAACACCTGGTTTAAGTTACTATTTTGGGAATGGTGTAGTTTAATTTTAAAAGAAAATAGTTTTATTATTAAATGAAATTTATTAAATTAGTATAATTTCAAGAATTGTTGTTTAAAATGTATTTTAATGTTAAATGAAATATTAACAAAAAATTTAACAAACCTGAATTATATAGAATTAAACAATTAAACTTAAATTTTTAAAAATCTTCTATAAAAATTGTGATTAAATTACAAAGAAAAAATCACAAAAAAAATCATTTTGTTTATAAATTTAACTACACTGCTTAAAAATTATAAATTTAAATAACTTAACAAATATGTGAAAATAACTTTGTTATCACTAACTTATTAATATCATTTGTTTTACCCTTACTAAATTTATTTTATGTTATTAAATTTGGTATATGTTGGTTTGATATTGAGTTCAGTGACATATTAGAGTGATTTGTGTTACATTTAGAATAAATTAACAAAATATTTAGTTATTTTTAGGATGTTGTTTAATTATTATGTTTTGATTTGAGTGTGTGTGTTTTTATAGTTAGTTTTTTTTTTTTTAATTTAATTGTGTATAAATTTTGATTTGTTTAAAATTTGAATTTTTTATTCGAAGTTGGGGAAAGAATTTTTGGTTAAATTGTGTTTTTTTGTTGTTTAAAATGTGTTTTTATTGTGTATATGGATCTAGCACCCTGAAAAACCTTTAGAGCACCCTGATTGTAGAGATTTTTGATTTCAATAAATCCTTGGTTAACAAATTTGACTAGAAAATATGACCCAAAAAACTCCAAAGCAAGATAAACTACAACTATTTTTAGTTGTGGGTAGATCATTTTTGGTTAAGGTAATATTTATTGGAATTTGTATAGAATTTTTTGCTACTATTAGTTCAATATTGATCAACGCAAAACATAATTTTTTACTTTGAAAAATAAATATTTATTTCTTTTCTATGTTGTGACCGCAAGGCAAATCCACCTAAAGGGATCACTTCATGTTGGCTCAAATACGAACCCATGAGCTCTTTATAACCACAGGGATTCAACCAATTGACCTAACCCTCCTCGTGGAACTCAATATTTATTTTTTTAATATTATCAAAAAATATTATTTTTTTATTAGACCAAAGGTCTTATCACAACCCTTGCATAATACAATGCCATGTGAGTAAATACCTTACACATTTTATACCATACTTTGTAATTATAGTTAAAATATCATGACTTATTTTTGTAAGAAATTTTGCTATTAGACCCTACCAATGCAGTGTTATAACAATTGATTTGCGTGTTGACCATTATTACTTTGGCATTGAAGAGTGAAAATTATTATGTTTAACTTTGAAAAATAAATATTTACTTTTCAATATTATTAAAAAAAAAACTAATTTTCAAAGATTTGATTGGACCATATTTTGAAGATCTTATTGCAACCTTTTGCAATAAGATCTCTCACGTGTTTTTTGCTAGAATTTATGGATACAATTGCAACGATTTTTAGATATTTGTGAAGTATTTTTTTTATTATTAAGTTTTGTAGGAAAACCACCCAAAATTGAAATCTTTGTTAGAATTTATGGATATAATTGCAATGAATTTTAGATATTTGTGAAGTATTTTTTTATTATTAAGATTTGTAGAAAAACCACCCAAAATTGAAATCCTTAAAACAGCTCATAATAAGGTAAATAATATATTTACCATCAATTACTAATCATCATAATTTAAGCAAACATTTGCATAAAAAATGGATAGGAACTAGCACAACTATATAAATTAAATGGCTCGTAAACATGGATGGACATCAATCTATCATAAGCATCAAAATACACACTTCATGATACATCTATGATTACTAAGATTAAAAAAATCCTAAAAATTAATTAAATTATAACTATAGATAAATATTATATTACCCTGTAAATAGACTTGTTACAATACCATGACTTACCAATACTACATGCCCAAAAAACATAACTCATTTCATATGACACTTGTTCATATGAGAGTTCTTTTAATTAATCAGTTTAATTAAAATGGCAAAAATACCATGGCTTACCAATACCACATACCCAAAAAACATAACTCATTTCATATGACACTTGTTCTTTAACCACGGGGATTCAACCAATTGATTTAACCCCTCTTCAACCACAGCGATTCAACCAATTGACCTAACCCCTTCCGTGGCGCTCAATATTTATTTTTTAATATTATTTTTTTATTAGACCAAAGGTCTTATCACAACCTTTGCATAATACAATGCCATGTGAGTAAATACCTTACACATTTTATACCATACTTTGTAATTATAGTTAAAATATCATGACTTATTTTTGTAAGAAATCTTGTTATTAGACCATACCATATAACAATTGATTTGCATGCTGACCATTATTACTTTGGCATTGAAGAGTGAAAATTATTATGTTTAACTTTGAAAAATAAATATTTACTTTTCAATA
>APFE031455156.1:118534-135857 GCA_000404065.3 Pinus taeda
TATTTAAAATATTGTAATTTTATTTATTGAAAGTTTGATTGGTTCGTATAGTTTTCTTCTTATTATGTAATGTTATGCAACTAACTCAAAAAATAGAATAAGTGATAGATCAAAGACTTCAAAATTAGCCTCTTCGAGGGGGCAACCTCCTTTACATTACACAAATGAACAATTATGGGATGATACAAATGACAAAACCTCATTTCTATATATAGGAGTCTAAGAGGTCACAATATAATCAGAGCTGACATAACAATAATAATGCAAGGGCACAACAATAACAATAGTGGGCTTCTATGGGGCATGATAATAACAATATGGGGACAACATGGGCACAACAATAACAATAAGGGGCTACACTGACAATAATAATGGGGGAATACACTAGTATTATAGGGAACTAAGATGCCCCTCTCCTTCAAAATGAGTTGTCCTCAACGATTGAGTAGTTTTGGATGCTTCTGTATAAAATTCTCATTCTCCCATGTGGAATCTTCAGCAAGTAAGTTCTTCCACTTGATGAGATAATATGAAATTGATCGATTTCGTAGTTGTCGAGTTCTTGTTTCTGTGACTTCTTCAGGTTCCAATATGATTTTTCCTTCCTCTCCAAGTTCTGGCAATATTGTTTGAACTGGGAGCTTGTCACCTATAACCTTCTTTAAGCATGAAACATGGAAAATCAGGTGCACTTAGGAAGATACATGAAGCTCCAATTTGTATGCCATAGTACCAATCTTTTGCAACTCCTTGTATGGACCATAATACTTTGGGGATAATTTATTATCCTTCTTAGCTTGATTGAGGGACATTTGTTTGTATGGTTGTAGTTGTAGAAATACCCAGTCACCTACATCAAAACTTCTTTCGCTACAATGTTAATCTACCTATTGTTTCATCCTATTCTGCACCAAAGTGAGGTTATCCTTTAAGAGTTGGAGAACTTGTTGTTGATGCTCGATGTGATCTTCCACTACTTGAACCTTAGAATTTTCTCTTAAAGATGATGTGGTGGATGGTGGATGATATCCATAAAGTGCCATAAATGGGGTCATTTTTGCTGCAGTATGGAAGGAAGTGTTATTGCACCATTCAGCCAAAGGCAGCCACTTGACCCATTGTATTTGTTTATCAAATACAAAGCAACAAAGATATCCTTCCAAACATTTGTTCAGTATCTCAGTTTTCCCATCAAATTGAGGATGATAAAATGATCTATGAGCCAACTAAGTACCCAGACAAGAAAATAATCTAGTCCAAAAATTTCCAGTGAAAATGGGATCTCTGTCGCTTACAATAATCTTTGGGTTTCCATTTGGATTTTGAACTATTTCCATAAATGCATTAGCAATTGTACTAGATTTAAAGGGATGAGATAAAGCACAAAAGTGTGCATAATTGCTAAGTTTATCAAATACATGACACTCTTTCCTTCAGGCTTGCGTAAACCTATGATAAAATCCATTAAAACCTCCTCCCAATGTTGACTTGGAATGGATAAAGGTTATAACAGACTCAGGGTCTTAATTGTCTCAACTTTATTTAGTTGGAAAACCAAACATTCCACCACAAACTTTTGAATATCATATTAAAGGCCATGCCAAAAAAAAATCCTTCCTAACCCTATGGTAAGTTTTTAAAAAACCTGAGTTCCCTCCTAAGGGAGAGGTGTGCAATTCCAGAAGAATATTTTGTTTGAGTTAGGAATTCTTACAGAGATATAAGCGATCTTTGTATCATAACAAATCATTCTTCCAACTAAATGTATGCGATTTTCTGGGATCTTGCTGCAACTTTTGAATGAGTTCCCACACTTCTTCGCCATTCTTCTATTCGTCCCTTACTTCCTTTATCTAATCTAGTTGGATGATAGAAATGGCACAAAACAATGATTTAACATCCTCATCCTTTCTTGAGAGTGCATCTGCAACAACATTTTTCTTCCCTTTTTTGTAGATGATTTCAAAGTCATAACCCAACATCTTTGTGACCCATTTTTTCTACTCTTCTAAAGATAATTTTTTTTCTAAAAAGTATTTAAGGCTATCATGATCTATTTTTACCTTGAAGTGTCTTCCCATTAGGTAAGGTCGTCATTTCTTAAGTGCATCTAGTATTGCCAACATTTCCTTCTCATAAATAGCTTTTTGTAAATACTTTCCTTTGATTGGATGACTTTAAAAAGAAATGGGTCTTCCTTTTGCATTAAAACAACACCAATTCCATTTCTTGAGGCATCACATTCCACAATAAAGGTTTTTGAGAAGTCTCGCGTAGCTAAGACCAGTGCTTGGCACATTGCCTCTTTAAGATGTTCAAAGGTCTTTGTTGCTTCTAGAGTCCAAGAAAATGCATCTTTCTTCAGTAATGTTGTTAGAGGTGTTTCTATTTTCCCATAATTCTTAACAAACTTGCAATAATACCCTGTCAACCAGAGAAATCCTCGCAGATGCTTTATGGATGGGGGGATTTTCCATTCCTTAATGGCTTTAATTTTGTTTGGGTCTACCTTAACATTTGCATGAGATACAATATGACCCAAATATTCCACCTCTTGTACTCCAAAGAAACATTTGGAGGTTTTTGCATATAATTGTTTCTCCTCCACTATTTTGAGCACCCTGTCAACATGTTGAACATGATCCTTCCAAGACTTCTTGTAGATTAATATATCATCAAAAAATACTAACACAAATTTTATAAGGAAGGGTTTGAAAATGGAATCCTTCAAACCTTGAAATGTAGAAGGTGCATTGGTAAGACCAAAAGGCATGACCAAAAGTTCATAATGACCCTCATGATTTCTAAATGTTTTTTTTGGAATGTCTTTAATATTCCTTCTAATTTGATGATATCCTGAACGAAGATCCAACTTGGTGAAGTAAATTGCTCCATGTAATTCATCAATGACAGGAATGGGAAATTTATCTTTAATAGTGAGGTTATTGAGCTCCCTATAATCCAGACACATGCACGATGATCCATTCTTCTTGTGCACCAATACTACTGGAGAAGAGAAAGAACTTTGACTAGGTTGAATTATACCAGCCTCTAGCATTTCTACAACCATATGTTCAATTTCACTCTTTTGGGCATAGGGATATCTATAAGGCCTAATGTTTGGAGGAACATTTCCTGGAATCAAATGAATAGCATGATCATGATCACGAATAGGTGGGAGGGCTTTGGGAGTCTCAAATAGCTTGGAATGATTGTCCAAGGCTTTCTGGAGATATGGGGAAATAGATGATTTCGATGTGGGAACCTCTACTGAACATAATTGTGCAATTACGTCCGGTGTTCTTTATTTAGAAGCTTTATCATGCTATTAGGGCTGATTATCTTCCCTAGTTTCCTTGTGATACCCCTTAATTCAACTTCCTTTCCTTCCCAAGAAAATTTCAAGGAAAATTATTGAAAATTAAAAGCTATCATACCCAAAGATTGTAGCCATTGGACTCCTAGTACAACATCATCACCACCCATTGGAATAGAAAGAATTGGACTATTCAATACATATTCTCCCATGGATAGCTTGATATTATGGCACTTTTAAGAGAAATTTATGGTTCCTCCATTTGTAACCATCACTTGACACTCTGATGCTGGATATAGGAAGCAATTCAATTTCTTGGTTATCTTACAATGAACAAAATTATGGGTACTAACCAAATCAATCAACACTATTACCTTTTTCTTTTTGATATGTCCTTCTATCTTGAGAGTTTGGGGAGTGGTAATTCCTTCCAATGCATTACAAGATATGGTCAGATTCATTTATTCTTTCTCTAGGGTTGTTTCTTGGAGCATATCCTCTTATTTTGACATTTCTTGTTCCTTTTCTTCCTCCTCTTCACAATCTATGTAAAATAATTTCTTCTCGGCACACTTATGACCTTTAGTGTATTTGCTATCACAACTGTAACAAAGCCCTTTTTCTATATTTTCTTCCAATTGTTGCGGTGTCAACCTTGTTGGTTATGGAAGGCTAGGGACAAGAACACTTCCATCTTTATAGTTGTGAGTGGTAGGCTTCCTTGTTGCCATAATTTTACTTTCATTTTTTCTTGCCAAATTGAATTCCTTCTTCAGTGAATCAGGTTCCCAAAGGTGAACCTCATGTTAGATGTTATCCTTTAAAGTCCCTATGAACTCATCAATCCTATGCTCCTCTAGAATATTTGTTACCCTTATATTTGTATAGTTTTCCTCTTATTATGTAATTATGTTTGCGTCGTCGTTCATGAATTTGATCTTGGCATCATTGTACTCGTATTTCTTCTAAATCTACCATTTCACATGCCTTATTCATTATGATACTTCATTATATCGTTGACTCATGGTACCTTTCTATTGGTAGAATATTCTGGCACAACAAGGGGACTTGACACTTGTATGCTAGAAATTTGGTGTAACAATCGCTCTTTGCTCGTTATTGGGTAGGTTTATCCCTCAATTTATTGTGGTGTATCATTAATGTAAACCAAAGATCATGGAAGAGTGTACGAGTAAAAGATCTTATGACATGCACATCAAAAGTTTGTTAATGGGTATGGACCACCACTTTTAGAGAGAGATATAATGATACTATATCCATGTCTTCTCATTTACGAAAAATAAAAGGAAAAAATTCTTATTCCAAAATTATTAAATAAGCAATTGCACCAAATGTTGCAAAGGAAACATCATAAGGAAGAGCATAGATGAAGACAAATATGTAAATGTAAACCAGTTTGAGTGAAAGAGAAATTGTTGATGTGAATATATATAACAAGTTTTTGATATTTAAGACTATTGTGAATCTTGCAGTCAATGTTCTACAATGCTAAAAATTTACATCAATTTTATCTTTTAGGTTCACTGCTTATGTTGGCTACCTTCAAATAAACAATTTATCACATGCAATATGGGCAAAAGGTGCCAACAATTGTAGCTTTATGCCCTGCAATTTGGACTCCCATGGCCAATTTCTACATTATAACAACAACCAAATAATGGAATGAAGCATAAGATGTTAGAATGTTTTGGCAACACAATATGTCATTTTATTACAAATAGAACAAGATGGATTAAGGCTACAAAAATGTTATGTCAAATTAAATAATAGTTAACGTGTGATAAGATTGATATAACAGCATGACTTGAAGATATTGTACTCCATTAGGTCTCACATGTGAATGCGACATCTAGCTACACACAGTTATATATAGATCAAACATAATTGTCATCTAAGCCATGTTATTCCTTCAATGTGGACACATCCTTTGTAGCCCTAGTGCCTTTTGTTGGAATCACGATTGTCATTACACCAAAACCTGCAAGTGTTAGTAAATGGATGCATCACCAAAGTTAACTGATGCATGAGAGGCAGTTAATCCATGTCACGAAACACACAGGGAGCAATGAATTATCCAATTCCCACAATTTCCCCCCAACGTGAGTCGTGTGCAATTCGAACTTGAGACCTTTGGATCTGATACCACTTGTTGGAATCACGATTGTTGTTACACCAAAACCTACAAGTGTTAGTAAATAGATGCATCGCCGGAATTAATTGATCCATGAGAGGCAGTTAAGCCATGTCGTGAAACACATGGGGAGCACAGAATTATCCAATGTCAAACAATGATTTAGGATTTATTGTGTAGTTCCTAATGTTATGATGACCATATCACTCTGTGTCGCTTGATCTACAACACCTACTAGCTTCAACCAGAACCTCAAGCCAAGGGGGAGGAAGCATAAGTATAAGAAGATGTCGCTCGCTCTGCAACACCTACTAGATTCGACCTGAACCCGCTAGGGTTGAGGGAGAAGAAGTAGGAGATGATGAAGAAGAAGAATCAACCATCATAGAGTATTGTGAAAGCCCGTGAGAGTTGGAGAATGAATGTGAAGTGAAAATAGACTTGATGGAATGGGTAAGGGATGAGATAATGGTTGCTTTGACTCGCCCTCTCTTGGGGACATCCCTGCAGTGAGAAGGCATGATTATATGTCTGCAGTTGTCCTAGGATGGCATGGTGAAGATGCTATGAAATCTGTCAAATAAACCAATTTACACAAACTCAATGGAAAAGATTGGCGAACTCTAAATGTACACATACTCTGAGAAAATATGTGTTAGTGAGTCCAAAGGATGCAACATATATATAACAGGACTATGAAAGATTTAATATTCTCTGAGTGGAGCAGACTATCAATTTCAGAACTATAAGGTGTGCGATTAACTGGGAAAAATTATATAATTTGTTGGATTGATTACCGAGGTACAACTAATTAAGCAATAAATTTATTTGTTGCGTCAACTGCCGAGTTTGAGTATAGCTAATCAAACAAGGCTATGTTGCCTACAACGAATCAAGCAATTTATTCACATGCACTGTGGATGAAAAGGATAAAATGATGTCTACCGACGCCACAAATTCGCCTAGACGACAAATTTCTTACTGTAATCTGGTAAAAATATTTCAAAATATCATAATATTGGAGTGTTTGAATTGTTTTTTATGGTGGAAATGGATTCAACACTATCAAGAATCCCCGGGGCATCCAAAATCATGAAGTTTGACAATTGTAACCAAGATTTTCAAAAACATTTGTCAAATTTTGTCATAATATTGCATGGCTTCCATTATTTTCCAAGCTAATTTGTGGAATTTTTAGACTACGCTAATAAAAACTTACATCGATATGCTCTACGAAGTTATGATAACACATTTCTTTAAAAAAACAAGATAGAATCATTGGTTTGTATTTTTCCATACTCAACTCTTTCATTTGACAATTTACGTTATTCTTATTCAAAGTAAATTGTTAGCAAATTGGGCGACCAACAAAATCATATGCTTCCATTAAGAATAATAATATCTTTTATATTAAAAATATGATCCCATTTGCTAAGCCACCCAGGCCATTTTTTTAGTGGCAGGAACACCCGACCTTAGGAAGTTTTGTTACCAAACCCATCTGCCGATACAGTTGGTGGAGGAAATTATGTTGACGTAACTAGTATATCTAGCTGCTATGTCTCGTCCTTATCACTTTTAGATATCATCATCACATCACTTCAATATTTTTGGCATTTGAAACTTGTATGCATTTACGAGTAAGCCAATAAAATTGAGTGCATAGTTTCAAGTAATTCGAGAGGTTGATAATGATGGAGGGGGACTTGTAGGTATAGGTATGCAGATATAATGGTTTATTTAACCTTGCATATGAAGGGCATCCTAGTAAATTGGCAGTTGCAACAGTTGGTACCCATGCATTCCAGTAGATGGTTGTTCCTTTATATGGACATAGACATATATTTTGATCATGTTAGACCACAACTAGACTTTGTTGATTGAGATTAAGACAATAAGTCATTAAGGGGGGGACTTGGAAAATATAGTTCCTACTTGTCTTACTATAGGAGTTTGTCCCTAGTGTATAGGAGCTTGTTAAGGCCTAGTTGGTTGCGAGATTCTCTTCAACTATTTAGCTTCCTAGATTGATGTGTGGTTGAGATATTCATTCAACCAAGAGATTGTATGGCCAAGATTGACTAGCTATATTGGGACATAGCTTCATGCATTTATATTGTAAGTTTTTTGTGAGTATAATTATGAGTGTCTTATGCAAATTTAAGTAAAATTACATGCTAATGGAAGTGTTTTGTAAACCATTTTTTTTAGCAGTGGAAAAACTTACCATAATTCAGTTGTCAAACTAGTGAGCATAGTCATCTCATGTTGTTATCTGAGAATGCAATCTGACTCATTATCATTATTCAAGGAAAACCCATGGGGCTTCACTAAGAGAGCAATACCATACCACATGCATTCATATTGGGGAATATATATTGATGAAAAAATGACGTAATATATTGGGGGATGTATAGGGGGTAAAGGGTTTTTATATTGGCAGGTATAAACAATGGAGCTCAAAGTTAATGAAAAAATGTAAAGGGATATAAAAAATGTTAATGAAAAAATGGATACCTACAATATCTAGTGAAAGTAGGGGTTTTTTAATTGGGACGGTGTATTGGGTTTGTATTGTTAGAGGGTTAAATAATGTGATTTTTAGAGGTATTTTCTAATATGTAGTCAAATTAAGGGCATTTTTAAGTATGCCATGAACGCATGTGATATGTCATAGGTTCACTGAGTAAAGTCCCCACGGGAAAACCATGCCACTTGGAATGACCTTGTTGGTTGTGTGTCATTCCAAGTGGCATCTTCTAAATGGCTCTAATTTTTGAGTTGTTAACTTATTTCTTTATGTTCGAGCTCTTAACCAAGCTTCTTGCATTTATATTATATTATTTTTTTGATGTGAATATAATTTTGAGTGTCTTATGCAAATTTAAGTAAAATTACATGCTAATGGGAATGTTTCATAAACCATTTTTTTTAACAGTGGAAAAACTTACCATAATTCATTTGTCAAACTAGTAGTGAGCATAGTCATCTCTTGTTGTTATCTGAGAATGCAAGCTGACTCATTACCGTTATTCAAGGAAAATCATGCCACTTGGAATGACCTTGTTGGTCATGTGTCATTCCAAGTGGTGTCTTCTAAATGCCTCTGGTTTTTGAGTTGTTAACTTATTTCCTTATGTTCGAGCTCTTAACCAAGCAGAAACAATTTTAGGACACACTCCAGACCCAATTTCATACATGAATTAATATTTAAATGTAATGTTGAAAAGTAAGTAATTATTATTGTTATTATATGCAGATAAAATGTTTCCATGTCTATTCCATATAGAGGATTCTATCCAGAGCTTCGTCCATTGTTTGTCTAATGTAAGGCATTGCATGCTAGCAGAGTTTGACCTTCTTTCACTCTTTGTATTATATTCCAGATTTTGGGCAGTAAATGCTACCAAAATTGGTTTTCTTTTCTTTCCTTCTTTGTATTCTATTTCAGATTTTGGATCCATTTCTTCCAAATTTGTTTTTTGTTATTAAGTTAGCATTAGTAAAAATATCTTTGCATGGAACTGAAAACTAAATAGCAATAGCTAGAATAAGAATATGTGCATTATAACTTAATCATAGGTTCAGGCTTCTTTGTTTTTGTTCCTTTTGCATTAAAAGATCAAGTAAGCTAGCATTGTACTAGACCTGACTATCTTTTTGTTATTACTAATTGCAAAACAATAACAGTTAGAGAATTTAACTTTAAAAAAAAAAACAAGTTTTAAATTGTTTATGAGAATAATTTCGGCAAAATCACATAAGAAATCATTTGTCGAAGTGTTTCGAACCAACCAGTGTGGTTCATCGTCAGGACAAGTTGAAGATCCAATCTGAGCGATGAGTTAAATAGGGACAACAAGCCATTCCAACAGCTAAATTGACTGAGTAACGGTTAACAGGACCTCTAACGTTAACAGGACCTCTAACAGCTAGGTTTGACCAGGCCCCAGGAAGAGGGACCTAAATTTATTTAATTATTTATTTATTATTATTATAATTATATAATATATCATTTATATATTTATTAATGTAATATTATTATTACTAATATTAATATTAATCAATACTATATATTTATTTACCATTATATATATTTATTTACCCTTATATAATATTAATATTATTAATAAATATTATTTATTTAAATATTTAGAATATAATGGTAAATATCCCTATTATATACCTATTATTTTTAATTCTAGAACTTAATTAAATTCCTATTTTATTTTATATTTATTATTTATCTATTTATTAATATTCTAAAGTCTTATTAATATATATTCCTTAATAATATATATTTACCCTAAAAATCATATTTAACCAATATATTATTAATAATATTAATATGTACCATTATATTAATATTAATATTAATGAGAATTATTTAGAATAAATTGTTAAAATATATCATTATCTTTAAAAAAAAATCTAGAACTAATCTAAAAAAGTTTAAAATTATATTTAAAAATCATACAATAATCAATAATCTCATTTTAAATTTCCATTATCCACATCAAAACTCTTAGAAATTAACAATATCAGTAATTCCTTTTAGCTAAATTATGTGCAAGATTTGCAAAATATAGATAAACAGCCTGGAAAATAATAGCATTTAATCGATTTAAAATTATGCAAAAATATATAAATTATGATAAATCATATTTTATTAAATATATTTATTTACTTAACAAAAATATATATAATATAATAATATATATATAATATATATATATATATATATATATATATATATTTGGTAAATAATAAACTACAAAATATTAAAAATATTTTTTAAATAATACTTATTAAATATGTGAACTATTTAATTTATATAATTACACAATTTATTTTAAATTATTTTAAAAACTTAAATCAACAAAATTTTAAAAAAAAATATTTTAAGTTTATAAAAAAAAATTATAAATTGTTAAATATACCCAGAGAAATTTTTGTTAACGATATCCTTGAAACTTTACAATAACTCCAACAAAATATCCCATAAGAAAATATTTGGAACTCAAAAACAAAATAGGCTGGAAAGACAAACACCCACTTAGAACACCCATCTTCCATGCTTTGAAAGGAATCTCTCTCCCGTTTCACCTCAGCATCCATACATTTAGCCTCTACGGGGAGCTTACCCAACCATCAATAATAAATTAATTGCTCTCTTGACCAACTATGTGTTAGAATATTATTGCTTCAACTCTAAATGAATATTATGATGTTAATTTTTTTGCTATAAATATTATGATGTTAATGGTTGTGGTATAAATTAATAATATGATGTATTGATGAATTTTATGTTTGTATATCTCAAATTAATAATATAATGTTAAGGGTTATGTTGATGAATTTTATGTTTGAATATTACATTATAAATTTATTTTAATTATTGATGTGGAGTGTAAAATTTGAAAAAAAATCTTTAATTTAATTCACTCTAATAAATTGGCCATTAAAATATATTTATACTGATTCTACCTCTATAAGAATCATTATAAATAGAGAAAAAAAAATGTGTAATTTTCAATTGTATTACAAAACTTAAAGTTGTTATTTAAACACATATTTGTTGAATTTCAAACAAAATTATTATATATATATAATATATATATATAATATATATATATATATAATATATATTATATATATATATATATGATATAGATAGATAGAATATATATATATATTCAAATTGTTTTTTTACAAATTTCTTTGTATAATATGCATATAATTTTTTTTCCAGCCATACATAATATATACATAGTTCACAATGAAATATTTTATTTATGTACCAAGTTTTCCACGTATAGATCTATATTAAATACACAAGTTCCAAGAGGAATCAAATCTCTTGATGATCAAACATAGTTTACGATGCAAAACCTAAAAAAATATTTTCACATTGAGAAATTGGATTCCTCTCCACACTTAGATCCATCATTAAAATAGATCTATAAAACCTGAATTTTTTTTTTTACATTTATGGATTTAATTCTTAATGTGCAAACATATTTTACATTGCAAAACTGGGAAAAATATTTTCAAATCCAAACATGTATATCCATTTTTTATTATTATAATATTTAGAGAGGATATATATAAGTTGAATGGAAGAAATCCTATG
This sequence comes from Pinus taeda, assembly GCA_000404065.3. Classification (NCBI taxonomy): domain Eukaryota; kingdom Viridiplantae; phylum Streptophyta; class Pinopsida; order Pinales; family Pinaceae; genus Pinus; species Pinus taeda. Next base: position 130,136 of record APFE031455156.1, read on the forward strand.
TAATTGTTTTTTATTAATTTATATTTTAATTATAATTTTTGTTTTTTTAAATAACTAAATGGTTTATTTTGAATGTTTTTGTTAATAAATTTCATTTTAAACAATCCTCTCCATATATTTTGTTAGAGTTATGGTTTGCATATGAGTGAGCTCAATTACTCATTGGGCCATCTTCTAGTTTGACTTTTCTATCAAATAGTACATAAGTTGTCGATGTCCAAGATGGTCACGATGAGCATAACATGGATGGATGCATTGATATTACGTTAATAAGAGAGCGTTCATAATAGAGTCGAGTCTCGACAGATTGGGAACGTAGTGCATTTTTAGACAACAAACTAACGGGGAGAGCCAGAACCGTACGATAATCAATCGGCTTAATAACTATCATTACAATGTGCTTACTTGCATTCACTAATCACTTGCCTTGATTGGTGAAAACCAATGAGATTTCCTACTTACCCTTATAGGCATTAACCAAGAATGGATTTTCATCTTTAATCAGACTGATTTATGTAGTCTTCTGAGGTATATGGCATTGTGATTCCATAATAAGGGTTGCCAATGAACACCTCACAGATATCTAAATGGGGCGATATCACATTCTACTTCATCAACGATATGCACTGAGATGCCAAATTTGAACTTACATTTTTTTGTGGCTTGCAATTTGTTTTTTCCAGGGGGCGGGGCCCCACTGAAGAAGCTATATATTGACATTATTTACAATCTGTACATAGAACCATCATACAATCATCACGGGCCATGGCACAGTATAAGCTGCAGCATCCGCGCAACTCCACAGTAATCAAACGCGGCCGGGGGGCGTGCAAACCGACCGCCCCGACCGTTACATCATGCACTCACGCGCTTGTGGCTTGCAGTTTGTTGTCCTTGTGAAGCCATCCCGATGGAAATGGTGCATGATGTGGTCTTCAATCCCAATTTTTGTTGCCTTTGAAGACCAATTAGTTGGAAAGTAAGGCTCTTTACTAATGAGAATTAGAGATTTGCAATTGGAAATGAAAGGCAAAATTAGGCCAAATCGCCCAAAAGCAATGAAAACAAAGAAGGAAGGGAGGAAGGGTTTTATACAGTTTTTTACACAAGTGACTGTATACATTTTTTTCCATAACTAGTTGTATACAGTTTACAGTCCTAACTATTATTATTTTTAAGCCCTTTAATTATTAAATTTTGTCTTAATTGCTAATTATTAATCCAATGGTGTACAAATTTTCAATTGTTAACATTTGATCTGATGGTGTAGACATGTACAGAGTAGCAACTGGGGGAGTTGTTTTCAAAGGGAAACGCCTTACGACATAAAAATGTAAAATCTTACCATTAAAATAACCATTTCTACACATTCATTTTTGATGGTGCATGTCTTTCCATCACATCTTCTATGAACATATGATTCATAGTTACATGCTATTAAATTTAAGATCTTTGACAATATAGTTATGAGATACTATATTTTTAAGATTATTTTAAAGAAAATTATATATTTATATTTATATTTTTTCAATATTGGTGAAAATGATTAATGAGCATCTAATATTTATTGTATTAAGTGATGTTTATAAGATATAGAGGTGGAATTGAAATTATTAAATGTATTGCATAATCTCAATTCATCATCTTCATGGCTTCTACATGGTGACTGGGACTTTTGGAGTAGTCATTCACTCCAAGACTCCTATCACTCAAGTGCATGAAATTATGGAGTTTCACCCATAGTCAAGAGCACTTTTCTTGTTACCCCATCTACAAAATCTTAAAAAGTATTATGTCTTGTAAACTATTCATTTAGAGTTCCTTTAACTCTTTATTTAAATATTTGGTCAGCTTTCATAATACAACATATGAAATATCATTTTGGTTATTATTACATACATTATGATATTAATGCATGACCCATATCCCTCGAGCATTTGTCAAAACCACTAATTTCTCATGATATTAAATTGTGCACTTAGCACTCATTGCATTGGGTAATGCTGACAGGGGAAAAAGAAGTGGAATTGAAATTAGTGAAATAAATCACATAGCATCAATCATCACCCCAGAAGGCATGTACTTAGTAACTAGGACTTCTTGTGAAGTTATCCATCAAGGATTCCTCTAGACCAAGTGTGCTTAGTGTTTCAATGTCCTCTTCTTTCCTTGAAAGTACATATGCCCTCACATTTTGTTTCCATATAACTATTGAATTGTTAGCATGGATGTTGAAATTATTGTTCTTTCTTTATACAAGAGTGAATCGATGGATCTCCAAACATATTTATTTGATACATAGGATTCTATTGTAAGTGTCAATGAGTTTCAATATATCCTACTCCTTTTCTCATTATGTCCTTGATTCATTAAGTCAATTGGCTCACAATATGGAAATAGAATAAACTGAGATTTCATTGTCCTCTTCTTTACTTGAAAGTTCATTTGTCATTTAGGGGGAGTTTTCTTTTTCTCGTAGATTTTAAGCAGTAGCGTTTAGATATGTTATTTCAAGGTCTTATAAAGTAGGCAGAATTGTATGACTGAAATCATGTTCTCCAATTTTCCCAGAATGTTATGGTGTTACACGTGTATCATCGTCAAAACATACAATGATTAAGCGTCATGAACAACATTTATCATACACAATATAATTATTGTTAGTAATTGATTGAAGCCTCTAATGAATAATATTATCTTGACCTTAGCATTTATCGATGCATATGGATATATGGTATTTGTTTTCTAATTGTGGATTTCCATAGAGAATTAAAGACTCTAATAAAAAACATTATCTTAAGTTCAACATTTGTTTTGATGGATGAATATGAATATGCTACTTTTGTTTTTTATTGCTTGTGAGAAAATGCATACTTTACAGTAGACATTATCTTGAGCACAATATTTATCTTTAGCTAGTACTTCTGTTTTTATTGGTTTTGAGAAAATATAGATTTTGCTCAATCGGTTGTCACATGTATGGTTATTGAATTAGATATCCAACGCAGATGTTTATCATATAAGCATTTTTATATTTAAATTTATTCTGCAACGATGTAGCTACATGCAATACTTGTTTTATTTTATAAAGGAAATTCTACTTCTTTTCATCACAAAGTTGTGATTAAAATCTCACCAAAACATATTAAATACGAAGTGAACATTTGCATATTAAAATTGATCTTATACACACTAAATTGGTTTTAGTTTATTTTGTGAAACTTAGTAAAATTTATAGTGGTCAATGATACAATGCTACCATTGTGTTATTTTTTGTTAAATGTATGTAATTTTATTATGTGTTATTATAAATTTTATTTCCTCATTGATGAAGAACATGAAATAATATGTGATGACTTTAATGATTTCCATAAGTATTAAATAATATGCGTAACAAAAAAGGAAAAAGAAAAAAAGCGTTTATTATTTTTTACACATAATCAATAATACAAAGGAAAAAAACATTTATAATACCAAAGTTTTTTTATTTCTTATTTATTTATTTATTTATTTATTTATATTTTTAAATTGGAGCATAGCCATCCAAATACATGTCATAAATAGTTATTTTATACTTCTTAAAGTACAATAATTAAACTAAGTGGCAGGAACCCTAGCTATGTTGCCTTTTTTATAAAAGGAAAATTTTATGTGTTAAATAGTTATCATACCAAATAAATCATATGTTAAATTTCCTGAACTCATTTCTAAATGTAACAGACAATATATATTCTAATTTGTTGTCAAATTGTAATGAATTGAACCATCCAAAAAAAGACTTTTTAATAACTGCAGATTTTCAAGAATGGAAAAGAATCATTGGCAACGAAAAGAAACACATGCCTACTTTGACATGGCAAATCCACATGACCAAAGCAAATGTTTAATTCATTTTTTTCACATGAAGAGAATTTTGGTTGGATATATCAACATGAGATGGCTAAAGCAAGCTATGGATATTTTCCATTTTCAATGGAGAGGGAGGAGCTAGCTATGGCATCGCTCGTAGCATTCTCAAACAACACAATGACCATGATAGTAAGGTTATTTTTTAAAACGTTGGGACTAAGAACATGTTTAAGGGGTGAGGAAATTTGCAAACCTTTCCTTACCCATGGTGCAATGGTTCCCATCTCATGGTGTTAAGGGATATTAATGAGACTTTCATAGACACGTTATTTCCATCTCCATTTACAAAAGGAACTAATTCACATATCAAGAGCCATCTTACAAAATAAATGGTTCATTATTTGATTTTTTCTAAACAAAAAATTATTTATTCAATTTATTCTAATGTATTAATGTTGTATTGAACTCAATAATCCAAATAAATTATATTTTCAAAGTAGGAGTGTTGAATTTCCCAACCCACGAGGCATAGAATAGATGGTGATAGAGTATTTTGTTAAGGCACTCCATGGTGAAAAGCTCACCAATTCGAAACCTCATGGGCAAAAATCCATACATGTCAAGGATTGGTGTAGCCTAGGCCAGGGGTGATCCTCGGGTTATTTTGAAAGCTTATATGCCCTTGGATCATAGCTACTCAAGCCATAGTTTAGGCGTGATATCCATCTCAGGACTCACATTACCTAATAAACAAACAAAAAAGTAGGAGTATTGAAAAAATGGGAGAAGAAAATATTTGGTTATAAATTCTAGAAACTCATTGTTTTTTTGTAAGTTAAATATTGTATTGCCTCAAAAGGTCAAAAAATTGTCATGCATATGTATTTTGTCCATGATTAGCTATAGTCAAAGAAGGTGGCCTCAATCTACTACAAGGGAAACCAGATATGTTGGTCACCTTCTAAATACCAGTCATAATAATACAAAAATACATGACAGTCTAACATTCTAGCAACAAAATAACTTAAAATATATATCTCTTTGAAGAACATCAACTCAAGAATCTGAAGAAGTCATGGGTTCTAGGTCATTAGCATTGGAACTAGGTGGTGTTGGTGGCTTGAGCTCACATTGGAGATGGGCCTCTAAATGTGCTATCCAAGTGTCCAAACTTTCCAACATGCACATTGAAATCTTTGTCCACATTTGAGATCACTTAGTGCTAAGAAATTGTTGTATTGTTCCTCTTGTTTTACCTCTAACACACTACTGAGAAGAGTTTTAAGCTACCAGTCGAGAATAATTGAGTTTAAACATTGCTTCCTTCTTCCTGTGGTATGCCCAGGTTCAGGAACCCAAGTGGAAAGCACTCCTTTAATATTAAAATATGAAAATGCAAGGCATTCATCCATAGGTTGGGTCTCAATATGCTGAATTTTAGCTCTAGTTTCAAGGGGGGCAACAATATGATAAATTTCCATGGGCTCACTAGCTTGGATCTGGGCTCTAGTTTTGGTGTAGGATCCCATACTACCCTCTTCTCCATGGCCACCCACCCTCCTCTACAATTGTGCATGCACTACTAATGATGAGATGATCTGGACTTATGCATGAACAAAATAAAATACATATATAACCATAAACACAAAGATACAACATAAATAAATCTTCATTTCACTAATGTCAAATCACTGAAAGATGCTTACAAGCATAATGGAAATATACTAGCTCGACCGATGGTAGCTTATCTCTGAGAAGAGATGTGGCAGTTACATGTCTGTTAATTGTGTTATAATGAGGCTCAAGGGCTTTGTTATTGTTTAACAACAAAGGAAAACCCTAAACAGCCAAAACCCTAACCCTAGGAGATGGA
>APFE031455156.1:138178-186172 GCA_000404065.3 Pinus taeda
ACCCGATGTTGATCATGACATTGCTTGTCCTTAGCATTAGCTCTATCCAATATGTCATCGACCTAATAGCAGATGTGATGAATGCGCTCAATGAAGTTGTAGCCCTGTTAGCTTTGGACTGGACATGAATTGATTCTGCTTGAGCAGTTTCAAATGGTATGGCCACATCAATGGGACATAGTGGTTGGAATCCCAACCCCATCTCAAAGGAGTTGTGACCAATTGAGTTATGGAGAGCTTTGCTGTAGCTATGCTGGACATAGGGGAGGTTTTCATCCCATGTGCATGGATTCTTTGAGTTGTGCATGCACGGGATATGCACAATCATCATGTTGACGACTAAAGTTTGGCCATCCATTTGGGGCTAGAAGGTCGTGGACTTAGTGAGGTTGGTATCCAGCATCGACTAGAGGATTGACCAAAACGTACTCAGGAACCTACTGTCTCGATCTGAGGTAATGGACTATGGGATCCAAAAGACACTTGTTCAAAGAAGAGCTTAGCAATGGCTTCAGTTGTGATACTCTTCCTGCAGGCCGCCAGAATGGCCATCTTAGAGAATCTTTCGACAACTATGAAAACACAGTTGTTGTCATGCTTAGTAGAAGGAAGGCCCGACATATAATCCATGGAGATGGATTCCCAAGGCTGAATAGGAGTAGGAAGAGGAGTATATAGGCCTTTCTTCTTAATTGTCAATTTGGCAATGGCACGGGAAGTGCAAGATCTGATGTACTTTCCAACATCATGTCGAAGGTTCAGCTAATGAGACAACTTCTGCAGCACTACCACTATTTTCTTTACTCCGAAATGTCCAGTGACTTAACTCTAGTGTGCCTCCCAAATCATCTTCGCTTGTTCGCTTGAAGGAACACATAGGTGTTTTAGGTGGCATAACAATTCGCCCCAGAGGTGAAAATGTAGAACTTTCTTCCCTTCTAGGAGCATTTGGTATGTGTTTTCAAATTCTGGATTATTCTTGTAAAAATGCGGCCACCTCGAATCTCATGTCCACAAGAGTCAAACACAGTGGTCATTGCCATAACCAGTGGTTGGCCGAGATAATCTGCAACATTATTGGTGTTTCCCTTCTTGTACTTGATGTTCAAATGGAACTATTGTAAATATGTGGACTATTTCTGATGGTTATCAGTCTACAACTTTCCTTGTGTCTGTATGAACTAGAAGGGTCAGTGGTTTGTGTGGATGATCATTTCCTTCCCTTGAATGTAATGCTTCCATTATCGGAAAACTTGCACAATGGAATACGTCTCTTTGTCATAAGTGGGATAATTTCAAACTGTATTTGAAAGTGTCTCACTATGATATGCCAACAAATGCCCTTGCTGGGTAAGAACTACACCAATAACATAGTTGGAGGCATCTGTCTCAATTTCAAATGGTTGTTGCAGGTCTGTTAATGTGAGAATTGGCGCAAAGTAGAGGTGATGCTTCAACTTGACAAACTCCTTCTGTTGAGATTCATACCAAAAGAACTTTTCTTTCTCTCTGCCCTTGGTGACTTGACTCAAAGGCTAAGTGATATGAGATAATCCCAACATGAACCTACGATAGAAATTGGTAAGACCCAAAAAGATGCAGAGCTTTGTTAGCGTGGTTTGGGCTAGCCAATCCTGAATAACTTGTATCTTGTTTGGGTCCACATGCACACCCTTCTCATCAATGATGTACCCCAGATATTGAGCCTAGGTCACACAAAAGTGCATTTCTCCAAATTGTCACACAATTTGTGCTATCGTAGAGTTTGGAGGACCTATTTGATATGGTGCATGTGCTCTTTCCAACTCTGGTTGAAGATCAGGATGTCATCCAGGTACACTACCAAAAACGAGTTGGTGAAGGGTCACAAGATGTCGTCCATCAGTCGCATGAAGATTGCAGGGGCATTTGTCAACCCAAAAGGCATGACCAACCATTCAAAAATACCCTCCTTGTATTTGAAGGCAATCTTCCATACATTAGAGGGTTCAATTAGTACTCATTGATAATCATACTTCAAGTCAATCTTGCTGAAATATTTGGCCCCCTTGAGCTAGTCTAGAAGGTCATCAATCCATGGGATTGGATACCTATTCTGAACAGTGATCTTATTCAACACCTAATAGTCAATACATAGTCTCCAAGTATCGTCCTTCTTCTGTACCAGCACAATCAGAATCCCATAGGGTGATGAACTTGACCCGATGCGCCCTTTTTGCAACATCTCCTTAATCTACCTCTTGTTTTTATTGTTCTCCATAACAAAGCATTGATATATCAGTCTGGTGGATAGCGACGCACCTGGGGTCAGATCGATGGAGTGCTTAACCTGACAGTGTAGGGGTACCCATGTGGGTGAGGTGAAGATGTCCCTGTACTCCTCCATGGCCTTGTCCATCCACTACTATCGTGCGGAGGATGTGAAAATTCCAAACTGTAATCCTATTGCAGCAACTGGAAATTATTCTCCTAATTGTTAATATTATTTAACAATTTATTTTTTGTTTGCTACGACAAATATTGAATAAATCATACTGTAATCTACACAAATAAAACTGCGAAAAAATAAACACTGGAAAAAATGCTAGAAAACACTCATAAAAATAACACAATTGTTTTTGGACAAAAGTCCCCGAAAAAACCAAACTTGGGAAAACTGGTGTAGCAGATGAGGGTTTTAATATTATGTAGCAGTGAAAATCTGGGTACAATCCGGATGCCTAAAACTAGCAATCCACAACAAGAAAATATGGGCAAAATACTGGAGGGAATTTCTCTTCTCCCACATGCAATCTCTAATACGACTTTCCTTCAGCTGACTGGTTGTCCAAACCCGAACGTGAGCTCTTCTGTGTTGTCTATGCGTTGTCTCCCACACGTGTGGTTTGAAAATACCTCTGATGAAGTCATTTTGCCTCCAGTTGTTGAGGAAATCATCTCTCCGGAATTCTGGAACCTTTTCCCGACCTCTAGAACTGAGAACGATTTTTCTCACCAACAAATCGATCTGCCTTGCTGAAGCTACTGCGCAGAACCTATTCGATACCTCTCTCAGATAACTCAAACCTCTTACTATTTCCCCTCCAGATCTGGAAATATTTCCTCTGGACTCACTGTCTCTACCCCTCTCACACTGCTTCGATCTCTAGTTCTCTCTTAGAAAATTGGTTGTTGCTACTCTGGAAATCAATTTTCTTAGAAACCAAACCTATCAAGTGTCTTCTCCATCACCACATCGACCTCCTCTTATAATCCTCTGTTAGAGAACCAACGACTAAGATTAAAACATAATCGATGGCTAGGATCATCTCTGGCTCAATCCGTGTGATTTTCTAGATGATTCTCGCCTTGACTTAATTAATACCGATTAATTGACCATATTCCCTAAGTTTAGACTTAGGAAATATTTAAAAAAACTAGTTAATAATCTAATTAAGTCATTTCTAGGCAGAATTTCCAGAAACAATTTTTGAGTTTTGGAGATCTCATGTATTCTAGCCTCTCCACAAAATTTCAAGTCTAGAACACATCCGATGCTACAAAACTTAACACTCCCTCTTAGTGAGGAATGTGTTCTAGTGCTACTACACACCCTATAGCAACACCCTATCTCTGCATCATCTCCTATCACGTTGTTGATGTTTGGCCATCTGCCCACCAACCACTGCGCAACTCTGATATACCTTGCAAAAGTGTTGCTGTTGACCCTACTGAACTGCTACCAACATTACATCTGCATTGAAACTCCCTCTCATTTGTTGTTGTTGCAACTACAACATTTGCAACTTAAAAGAATCCAAAATATAGAATCAACTGTGATGAGTATAATGCATCTGTTACCCAAGTCTCTCCCTGCTGCTATATCTAAAATGTCACTGAAGAATCTGCATTATTGTTGACTCTACACTGTGTCAACTGCACTCCTGCCAACTTTGCACTACGCTCCCCAAGATCTAACTACTACTAGTCTCTGCAACTGTCACTCTGGCATCTAATTGCATCAACTGTCACTGCTCCATCTTGCTACTGAAAACTTATGGGCCCCCGTAGCAAGTTATTGATCGATGAGGTTGACTCCTCAAGGATCCTACCCAATTGTAACACTCTAGGTCTACAACACCATGATGCACAGGCATCTACCCTAGGGTATCATGTTTATTAAAGGAGTTAGTTCCCTAAGTTAGGATTTGATTATTTAATGTATTTTTCCTATAGTTTTAAGAGAAAATGAGAATTATTGTAATTAGGAGAATGTTCGAGAGTGTTTTGGAAGAGTTGAGAGCTTTGAGGGTTAGTTAGATCTCATCTAGAGATAAGGGAATAAGTGAGAGTTTTTATGGATCATGAGAGATATTGTGGCAGTTTGTTTAGGATCTAGAACCTAGTTTGGGTTCAAATCCACTTGTTTAAATCTAGGAGATCCCATGAGGCATGTAAGGGAACGAGAGTGAGGAATGAGTGGCCAATGATTAGGCCAAGAATTCTCTTGTAAATATTTTATTTATTAATGATTTTTTCATCAATTGTGAAGTTCATTTCTAAGTATATTTTTTAGCATTTTGTATGTGTTTTATTATGGCAGCCCCCCTAGCTTGCACTATCATTTTGGTATCAGAGCCATTTGATCTCTCTTTTTTTAAGCATGGAGTAAGTTGTGCACAATGAGTTCGTTTGAGTTCGTGTTGCAGAACACCTATAAGTTCAAGGACTTGTGCACAACATGGATTTGTCAATGTTGCAAGAGATAGGAGTTCATTAAAGAATTGAAATGTGAGTGTAATATTATATTACAGTGTGAAATTGCAGCATAGTTGTTGCACAAAGCTTGTTATATAAGGTTGGTGGTGTAAGATAACCACGTGCAGGAGAATTTATGAGAACTCCCATGGAAAGAAGTTGTGGAAAAGAATAACAGTTTAAGCACGTTAATAGTGATTAGATCCAAAAAAAAAAAAACATTGTGATCGTGATGTCCAAAGGGTTTTGTAAAACTTGTCATTCACTATCAATGAAAAACCCAACGAAGTGTGTGGATTGCAGTGCATTAAAACCTGTGGTGGTGACAAGAATGTGTGGGAAGATGGAAGTGTGCACACAAATGCTACATATCAAAAATTTGATCAATAAAATGCTAGAAATTAAGTTAGAAGCCATGGGGAAGTATTTTGAAAATTTTGTTGGTGTAATTAAATTAAATGCTTTTTAATTTATTTTTATGATCTATTTTCATATTAATTGGCATTGTTTGAATTCAAAATTTATGAAAAAGGATTAGAGTAGCCATTATGTGAAGTTGCAGCATGATAAATATGTTGAGATGTTGTGGATCTACATGTTTAGTGTAGATGTGAAAATAAAGGTAGATCAATTAATGTTGAAAGAAGCTTGGCATGAGTAGAATTTCGTGTATTGCAGAGAATAGTGGAAAGACAAAGTCTTTCCAGAAAAAACAAGCTTCTTGTTGTACTCTATTTTCAACACTCAAATCATGGCGAGACTGAAAAAGTGTTGATTACTGAAAAAAGAAGCATTGAGTGTGTGGAGCAACTTTGTGGTGTTGTTCACACTTTAGATTGGACCATTGCAATCTAGAGCGCATTGATGTATTGTTGAATGCATGGAATGTTGAAGATTGGAACATCATGTCACGTTGGAATGTTGAAGTGACTAAAACACTGTGTGCATCAATGTGTCAGGTTATTTTTTTGGAAGAGATATGCTTTAGTGAACTGGTCATGTAATTACTTTTTTGGATTCTCTACATCTTGGTATTGAAATTCAACGTGTTTGATAAATGTGTGAGAGATACTCGCAAGTAATTGAGTTACAATCTGTGTGAAATCATGACCTGTGTGGAAATGGCTTGCGTACATCCAAGTCAAAGACAAGCATTTATGGTTGAAGAAGCTATGTAAAGGCGCATATCTCACTTTAATGCTTTTACCTGCTTAAATTATAAGCTTCAAAAAAGAAACATATAAATCAATTTTTATAAAGTGACTTTATAAAACATTAGATTATTTTAATATGAAGTATGTGAAAGTATTGTATGGAGTGATAAGGTGTGTTTAATTTGAGAGATAATTAATAGTGGATGAGAGAGACCTAGTGGTGGTAAGAATCTTTAAGCCAAATGGATGGTTGTTTGGGTCAAATTAAATCCATGCTCAAAGGTGCTCACAACTATAAGGAACAAAGAACCTGACACCCAAAGTCTGGTCAATGTATTATAAGGACAAGGGATATTGCAGTCGTTTGCATCAAAGAAAGAAAAGTACAAAGGAACTTATGCAAGGGAAAAATGAGATGAAGATGACCATGGATAGTCATTTGCAAAATTCAAAGAAAATCCACAACAATGCCATAGCAGTTGGCGTAAGTGATGAAGAACTCGAGAAAGGGATTGTTGAGTTGAAGGCACGACTTAATGTGTTTATGGAGCTGCTGTAGAATAAAAAACATGGATGGATAATGAAGAAGACAACTAGATGGCCAATCAAGAAGTTGATTGCTAGGAGACAGAAACACAAGTTGAAAGTTTGTTAAGGGAAGCGGAAAGACTCTAGATAACCAAGATGAATGTATGCATTTGTCAACCAAAACAAGGACCGATTCTTGGTGAGGATGATGATGATGCTGAAATGAAATCTATTGATATGAACGTGAGTTCAATTCCGCAGGTGGCACCACAAACTGTTTAGAAGATCTGCATATGATGATTATGGAAGATAACAATCACGTTGATTTTAAATATAACAATTGGTGTGTGGATGCAGGGTATGTTGTTGATATTGAAAAAATTATTAACTTTGTGTGCAATAATTATGAACAATAAATTGATAAAGAAATGAAGCCTAAGGATGCTACAGATGGACAAACAATAGAAGTTTTCGATGAAATAGAAAATGATCATCAAATAAAGGGGTCAAATGTCAACATGAGATATATTGCAGTAGAAATAAAGTTCCTAGAAGAATGATTGGACAACCCGAAGCCATAGTATGACGTAAATGAAATTATGGTGGATTACAACAACAACAAATTTTAGCAAAGAAGCAATAACGCACACTAGCCAAAAGATAAGTTAGATATTGAAATTGAAGAAATGAAGAAGTTGATGTTGGAAGAGTCTCAGAAGATGTTTATTGAACAAATAAAAAGGAAGGATAAACAGATAACTAATGACTAAGAAAGTATAGTTTAACAAATAGGGAGGAGAACTACAACATTAAGTTTGGAAGTTTGGAAGATGAGAAAATACAACCATAGAACAACAACAACATAAAAAAAGACATGATCAACGACAGACTAAAATATGGGATCCAGGAGGAATTTTAATTAGTTTATGAGGACATATGGTCAGAAGACCATGCTTTTCTTTTACCTGGGGAGTCTGATGCAAGAGCATCTAACCTAGGGTATCATGTTTATTAAAGAACTTAGTTCCCTAAGTTAGGATTTAATTATTTAATGTATTTTTCATATAGTTTTAAGAGAAAATGAGAATTATTGTAATTAGGAGAAAGCTCGAGAGTATTTTGGAAAAGTTGAGAGATTTGAGGGTTAGTTAGATCTTATCTAGAGATAAGGGATTAGGTGAGAGTTTTTGTGGATCATGAGAGATATTGTGGGAGTTTGTTTAGGATCTATAACCTAGTTTGGGTTCAGATCCACTTGTATAAATCTAGGTGAGCCCATGAGACATGTAACGGAAGGAGAGTGAGGAATGAGTGGCCAATTATTAGGCCAATAATTCTCTTGTAAATATTTTTTTATTATTAATGAATTATTCATCAATTGTGAAATTTATTTTTTTGTATATTTTTTAGTGTTTTGTGTGTTTTATTATGGAAGCCCCCCTAGCCTACACTATCACACCAGATCACCCCACCTCACCCCTGGAGGCATATCAGCGAACATAGCAAAGTCTTCGTCGAGCCTAGAGGATAGCTTATCGTTCTCTGTTGAAGTTGCCTGCTAGTCCTGCTTCTTTTCCTTGTCCTTCTTCCTGAGAGAACACTAGGTATTGTAGTGACCAAGCTCACCACATTTGAATCATTTGACCTTTGACAGGCCCTTCTTCTTCTTCCTATGCTCTCCCTAACCCTAATTGGGACCCTTAGATGTGAGGGCCACATTCTCCTCCTCCTTCACATGCTTTGATCCGCTACTACTGCCACTAATGGAGCTCTTTAATAGAGCTCATCTCAACTCCTCCTGTTGCAAATTGGCCCACATCCTATCCCACCTTGGCAAGGTATCTCTGCCCAAGATACTTTGGATGAATACCTGCCACTCCTCTAAGAGATTGTTGAGTGCCAATCACACTAGATCCATGGGTTGAGGCGTTGTCCCAACAACTGACAACTGGTCTCGGACCTCCTAAATTTTGGTGAGGAAGGGGTCTATGCCTCCCCCCTTCTACATCCCGATGCATCTCAGCTTCTCCTCTAAGTACATCTTTCGTTTCTTGGAAGTACCCTAGTATAGCGTGGAGAGAGTCTCCCACATTTCTTTGTCATTATCTTTGCTAGCTATATGTAAGACAATATGATCCCAGACACAGTCTAGGATCAACCTCTTTGCCTGTGCCATCTCCTTCTTGTACTCTTTCAGTTGATATGCATCTGCAGGAACTGCTACCACTGCATCAATATACGTTTTCAGGAAAAATTCATCTAGAAGGAAGGACATCCTTTCCTTCCAGATGACGTAGTTGAAAGATCCATTGAACCTGTCTTGATCACGAAGCCCAACAACGGCCATCTCAATGAACTATCGAAAAATTCCTCTTTCTTTATACTTAGTTGTTGTTGTTCTATTCACGCTCCGTTATGGAGTGAGAAGATCTGCTCACAACGATGATTGATTTGCAAAGAAAAATCAAACTTCTTGAGACTAGAAATTCCCTGAGGAAAATTTTCCCTCTATGTATGGTCTTATTCCTTCCACCCAATGTTGGCTCTAGTCTACCAAAATGATGCACAAACCACTGTGTCCAGCTAGAGATTTTCCAAATGAAAGATCTGGGTTGCTCCATCTACCTTTGGAATCACTCGATCTGGTAGGATCGAATTTTTCTTCCCCTCACTCAGAAAAATTGAACCTCCACAAGTAGCTCGCCCTCCCGGTAGAATGATTGCACTGCCTTTGGGAAATTCAGCCCATTGCCCACACTAAGTAGTGAAATTCCTTCTCTTTTCACCTCTGAGCTCTTTGACTAATCAATTGCATTATGATACCTTGTGAAAATTCCAAATTGGAATCCTATTGCAACAATTGGAAAATATTCTCCTAATCGTTAATACTATTTAACAATTTATTTGTTGTTTGCTACGACAAATATTGAATAAATCACAATACAATATACATAAATAAAACTGTGGAAAAATAAACGCTAGAATAAATGCTAGCATAGACTCATAAATATAAAATAATTATTTTTGGACAAAAGTCCCTAGAAAAACCCAACTTGGGAAAACTAGTGTAGAAGATGAAAGTTTTAATATTATGCAACAGTGAAAAATCTGAGTACAATCTGGATGCCTAAAACTAGAAATCCACAACAACAAATTCTAGCAAAATACTGAAGGGAATTTCCATCCTCCCATAGGCAATCTTTGGCATGACTTGCCTTCAATTGACTGGCTGTCCAAACCCCAATGTGATCCCTTTTGCGCTGTCTCACACACGTGTGGCTCGAAACTGCCTCCGATGAAGTCGTTATGCCTCCAGCTACTAAGGAAATCATCTCTCTAGCCTTTTGGAGCCTCTGTAACAAAGAATAATTTTTCTCACTAACAGATCGATTTGCCTTGTTGAAGCTACACCGTAGAACCTTTGCATTGACTCTTTGGGATAACTTGAGCCTCTTGTTGCTGCCCCTCTAGATCTGAAAATCTTTCCTCCAGACTCACTGTCTTTACCCCTCTCACACTGCTTCGATCTCTATCTCTCTCTTTGGAAACTTACTACTGCTACTCTATAAATTGATCTGCTCAGAAATCAAACCTCTCAAGTGTCTTCTCCATCAACACACCGACCTTCTCGTATAATCCTCTATTAGAGCACCAATGACCAATATTAAAACATAATCGATGGCTAGAATCATCTCTAGATTGATCCGTTTGAGTTTACAGATGATTCTCACCTTGACTTAATTAACACCGATTAATTAACCATATTCCCTAAGTTTAGACTTAGGAAATCTTTTTAAAAACTGGTTAATAATTTAATTACGCCATTTCTAGGCTGAATTTCCAAAAACGCTTTATGGATTTTGGAGATCTCATGTATTCTAGCCTCTCCACAACTTTCAAGGCTAGAACACATCTGATGCTACAAAAAAATAATAGAGGAGCCTTATCTTGAGGTCGTGGATGTGTCCACAATCGTCTTCTTTCCCTAAGGGTGAACCATAAGGAAGACATGTTTTCCTGTCTGTTAAATGATCATATTGCACTACTTCGCAGAGATCAAAGAGATGGAAGTAAGTGGTGATACCTCCTGTATCTTGTATAACTTGTTGCCCAAAAAAATAATAGCAGTGTGAGGCCTAGACTTATACACAGAATGATGCTTCCACAAGTATGGTTGGCCTAATAATACATCACAAACTTCAAGAAGTGCAACATCACACAATGCCTCATCTATGAAGGGCCTGATGTTGTAGGGAAGGCGACACTACTGGTTGACGCAAAGATCTCGTCCTTGGTGAGGCCACCCGATGGTATATGCCTGTAGATGTGGTGTGGTCGGTAGGCCCAACCACTTCATGATCTCTACTGAAATGAGGTTCTTTTGGCTTTCGTTGTCATCAATGAACTGCAGCGGAGAACCCTTCACCCACATCTGTGAGTGGAAGATTCACTCCCTCTCCTCTGGATATTCGAGCTCAAATAGTGGTGTTAGGCTCTGCATCAATAATCTACTTCCCTTGATCATTCTTCTTGTAAGGTTCTGACTCAGAGTCGGAGCATGCATTTGATTCATAATCCTTTAGCTCAGCCACCAGTGACTATTTGGATCAACACTCACTTGTGTTGTGAGTGGGGCTCTTATGGAACTCGTGCCATTTCCCTATATCCTTCTTTGTCTTCGTGGTGTTGTTCATTGCTTACAGATTCTACAGGTTGTCCTGGGTCGCCCCACTTTGGATTTGTCATTTGTTCTACGGTTTAGGGGCGCATTTCCCCTGCTTTAGATTCACAGATCCAAAGTCTCACTTCTTTTGTTTAAATTTATGCTCGATCTTGACAGTGTATCAATAGACAACACTAAGAGAGGAGATGTCCAGGAACTCCATCT
This sequence comes from Pinus taeda, assembly GCA_000404065.3. NCBI lineage: Eukaryota > Viridiplantae > Streptophyta > Pinopsida > Pinales > Pinaceae > Pinus > Pinus taeda. Next base: position 149,486 of record APFE031455156.1, read on the forward strand.
CATCCTAGATGTACTTGTGTAGATAATCACGGTACTTGAGTACAAATTTCCACTTAAAATCCTTGATACCCAACTTCGTGCGAAGGGTATGAAAAATATTTGTGAACTCTGGTACATCTTGGTCCCTTCCCTGTCATAACGTGGTCCACTTTGTGTATTTACCTTCATAGTTACCAATAGGGTAATATTGTTCCTTGATGGCATCTCAGAAATAATTCCAAGTAGGTGCAGCTGAAAATAGTGAGGGTTCCCTCTCATCCTTCTATTCACATTAGGTTTCCCACCAGTCCTTGACATTAGGGGTGACTTTGAGGAGTGTAAAAGTAATCTTTTCCTGATTGGAAAAGTCATGAACCGAAAATTATCCTTCCAATAGATTTAACCATCTATCTATGATGTCTGCATATATTTGGCCTTCAAATATGGGAATATCAAAGTTTACTTGTACCTAAAAAGCAGTGGCACCTCCAGAGTTGTCGTTGGATGAAGATGTGTCACTTGTGGGTAACCGCCATAGGATCTAGGAAAAGTTATCCGTCATCGCATTCCTCTGTCGCTCGAGGGCTTCCTCGAGAAATATTTTGAAAATATCTCCTACTCCCTCATCTTTCTTTTCTTCTACCATTGGAGGCCATCGGGGTTTGAGAGGCTGGTCTTGCAAAGGTTCAACCAGTTCGAGCCCTAACTCCTTATACCCTGACCTCGTTGGGGATATACAAAGAAAAACAAAGAAAGAGAAGACCACTATGTTACCACTAATTCGAGCTTATGCAGGAACACAACAAAATACAGATATAAACATAAACACAAAGATACAACATAAATAAATCTTCATTTTATTAATACCAAAGAACTTAAATATGCTTACAGGAAGGATGGAAATAAACTAGCTCTGGCAATGGTAGCTTATCTCTGAGAAAATATGTGGTGGCTACATGCCTCTGAAATGTGCTACAATGAGGCTCAAGTGCCATTTTATTATTTAACAACAAAGGAAAACCCTAAACAACCAAAACCCGAACCTCAAGATATGGAACACCAAGAGTTTGTGGGCCCCGTTGGGGTTAATTGGGCATATAACTTCCTAGGTTGTAATTTGGTCATATGATCTCTATTTGGTGCATACGATACCTCATTAGAAATATATCTCCAAGTTATCGGCATGTTGCAGACCTAAAAAGAACGTCGTTTAGGGGGTCAAAATAGCTCCAGAAGTTCAGGACCCCAAAAAATGCTAAAATTAGTAAATGTTGCTATAATCAAAGAAAATGAAGAAACCACCTGGAGGTCTAGGTGGAATAGGTGGGTGGCCACCAATATCCACTTGGATCATGAGAGATAATTTTGTGCACACCCCTAAAGAGAAAAACTGCAGACTAAAGACCATAGACACAAAGGTATAAACCTAGGAAGGAAAAACATGAGCCAAGACAGGATATGAAATAGGATATGGATAGAGGATAGAGAACAAGGCAACACAGAAAGATGGAGAAGAAATTCCAGGTGAAACTTATAGACGGAGACCACAAGGCTAACTATTTTTCTATAGAGAATACTAGCAACGAAAACACTAGCCACAAATATATTTCCAATTTCCCCTGTATAGAATCAAAGTAGATGAAACAAGAAACACAATGGAAGTCACCTAAAAATACATAGTTCCCAGTTACTCAGAACTCGAATTGGGATAGATAACAAAGGATGCCACATCAAATGAATCCAAGAGAAAAGTGATCTTGTTTGCACCATCAACAAGTTGAAGTTGTCTTGTGTTTTTGTGCTTGGGACACCTCGCATTCTAAAGAAACAATTGTCCCAAGGAGATCAATGTCGCAGATGTTGTTATTATTGTTCACCAAAACTATATCACTCGCCTAAATATTATCCCTTACCATAACCAGACATGTAGCAATGAGTTGAACATAATTTACAGAGTGAAGAGCTTTTCTTAGAATCATGGCAAGGAAACTCTCGGATCATAGACCCGTCTACACCAAAGAGGAAGAGCTCACCCTGATGATCTCCTTCATCCTTAGGCCGCTGGTAACAATGGACAAAACAAGAATAGAAATTATCATCTTCTCACGCTTGAAAACCATCGCATGTAGATTGCATGTGGGGGGGGGAGCCATGTCGTCCCCCTCTTAATTGCCACTTGAGGCGTTGCGGTGGTGGGATCGCCCCCCTATATCCTAGAAAATCTTATTTAGAAAATTATTTAATTAAGGAAGGAAAATATTTCACAATTTGAGCCTTCTTCTATGTAAATACCCCTTATAAGCTAAAATTTTGGTAATTATAAATTCAGGTAGCATAACAAAAATGTGATTTTCCCCTCTTTATGGGAAATTAGTATTAATTAAAGTGATTTACGTTAGGCCCATGACATAATCAATTGGATGTGAGGTCAAATTTGGTTGTGGGGTAACTTGATGTGGAGTCATCTTTCTTTATGGTGGTTTTTTTGGGTCTATATTACGTTTTCAATCATTAATGATGAGTTAGTATTAATGAGAGTATGTTGAGGTGATACATATGTTTACAAGCAATCTCATGTTCATGGAGTAAGGAGAACCACCTCATAACTCCAATGATTAGTGCAAATGCACCAGTTTCATTTTCATTTATAAATGAATATTTGTACATATTAGGTAGTTGTTATATCTAATAAATCATTTATTAGGATAAATCTTCCTAAAAGATTTATTTCTTCATTTCTAAATGAACAAGAGATTATGTATTCTAATTGGTTGTCACTTTATAATGAATTCAATAACCCAAAAGAGATCATTTTTTAAAATGAAAAAATTCCAAGAACGGGGAAGGGAATTGTTGGCAACCAAATTTTGAAACATATTCCCATTTTCACTTGTAAATTTTAGCAACCAAAGCAAATGTTTCACTATTTATTTCTTCCACATGAAGAGAATTTTGGTTGGACCAACCTAGCATGGAGACTTTTCAACATGAGATGGCTAAAGTGACTTGTCAGAGTTTTTCATTTCCATGTAGAGAAGTGAGAGGCAAGATATGCATCACCCTTATCATTCTCAAACAACACAATGAGCACGATGGCAAGATCATACTTTAAACTGTTAAGACTAATGAAAACATGCTTAAGGGACATGGAAATTTGCAAATGGTTCCCTACTCATAGTGTAAGTGGTTCCATGCTCATGGTACAAGGAGCACCAACTTAAAATTGTAGAGAGTTGCATAGGTATACCATTTCCATTTACATGTACAAATAAAGTGATGTACATATTAAAGTCATCTTACCAAATAAATTGATTATTATATTGATTTTTTCTAAACAACGATTGATTTATTCATTTTTAAATTATAAATGATGTATATTTTTATATCGTGCTGAATTTAATAAGAAGCGATCTAATTATTCTATGTTTTGACATTTTTTTAATCAAAATTTGTCAACACATTTTTTTACGAGATCATTGCTTTTATTTATTTATTTAAAATGTATTTTTTAATGCATAAATAGATTCAACATCATGAAAAACCCTTGGAACACTAAATTTCATAGTTAAAACATGTAATTTCAACAAATTATATAATGTTTGAGTAAAATTAGCCAGAAAATGTAAAAAAGAAGAAGAAAAAAACAAAACACAAAAAACTTAAATTACAACATTCAATAATACAAAAAAAATTATCTTTTCAAAATAAAAATATTTAGTAAATAGAAAAAAAAGTACTCGATTATTAAATTTGGAAATACATGCCTATATTGATTTAGCAATTTCACTACAACAAAGCAAATGTTTCACAATTCAATCATTTTTGTATTAAGATTTTTTTTGTTGGACCACCTAGTTTGAATAGGTAATGATTTATAAATCAAATTTGTTTAAAAAATTAATAAATCAAATGGATTATCTTTGTGATTAAATATTTTATTGTTTTAGAAAAATATTTATTCTTTATACATGAAGATGGTAAATCTCTTAGGATGTGTCACTTATCCATTTGGAATCTAGCAATAAAAAGGAATTCTTTTGAATCAACAACAATGTGTATGGGGAATTTGTGATGGACAAACATCCATGTTTTGAGAGGACTCATGGAAACAACTCCCAAAATCCCAAGACCAGAATGACTTAAGGGATTTGCGCCTCCATGTGGATTCCCAAGGCCTTCACAAAGTCAAAGACTCTTGGGACGCCTCTAACCTAGATCAAACATGAAGACATTGGTTAATATCAATGGAATCAAACACCAAGCCCAAGGAGGAGACTTGGTCAAACTTTTGGTGGAAGCTTGACTCATCCTGATATCCAACTTAGCTGATAAACCATAATGGGGTTATAAACCAAGCCGTTCATTTCCATACATGAGGCCTATAGCCTGGAAGCAAGTTTCAAAGAATTACCAAAATATTCCATTTGGACTTGCATCTAGCAAACAAATCTATGACCAAAAATTTCCATCTTCCTATGGCACCTAGTTCAACGGAAAACTTTAACTTGAGAACACATTAAGAAATGAAAGCATATGGCTACTCCTATTATTCTTTGTGCCTTCATAAAGTTGAAAATGTGGAGCACCTCTTTAATATTTTCTCCTATTCCAATCATCTATGGAGCATTCTAGAAGTTATCATGAAGAGATCAAACCGTGGTCTATTTAGTGTCCCTCACACCATTAACAATTGGAGGACTCAAGCTTTTAATAATCATATCTTGAACCACATCTAGACTCTCCTTCTAGACTTTCTCCCTCGTGCTATTTGGAAAGAGAGGAATTGTCACATATTCAATAATCTCTACCTCCCTCATAACTCTCTTTGCATCATAGCTCAAAAAAATCTAAAGAAATCAATTATGACATAGTACTAGTTAGATCAAGACTATTAGGAGTAATGAAAGGAGGCCCCATTTCTTCAGGTTGGTGCCCTATTTTAGGAGTCATGATTACTCCCTCTCTACACTCTATTATAATGCTTATTTCCTCCTCCCTCCAATTTATTAAAGCTCAATTTTAATGGCGCTTCAAAAGGTAACCCAAGTGAGGTGACTTATGGAGGTATCTTTAAGAATCATTTGGGATCCCCTATGTACATTTATTTGAGATTTATGGGATATAATAATAAAAACACAACATAATTTAAAGCCTTGAAAGAGGAGGGTTGTTGATTCGAGACTCAAGGATACACCAAAATTAAGGTAGAGGGAGACTCTCAATTCATGATAAACATGATCTTCAAGATCCTACATAGCACCCATATCAACAAAATATCTCATAGTTGGAGAATTGAAAGCCTACTCATATGAGTAGCATTTCTCCTTCCTTCCATTATGGTGATCATCCCGACTCACACAAGAGGAATAGGAAATAAAATTGTAGATAACTTAGCTAATCAAGGATACATCTCATCAGCTTCGCAAATCTCCTCCTCGTAGCAATCCTTTGAAGACTCTCCCCTCTAACAAGAATGTTAAACCATGGCTAGGGAGGACAAATCTTCCTCACTGATATTTTTCTATATTATTCTTTCATGTTCTTTGTGTGCATCTTTCAATATGTAATTGGATTAGTTTTTATTTATCACTTTTTATCTTTTATATAAACAAGCATAAATATGTCCCCTTCTCTTTTGAAAAGGTTAAAATTCTTGGTCTAGCCTGGTTTTCCGAGTGACAAACTAGCTCATAAATCCATGACTTAATATGTACTTCATGTTTTCAGAAAACACAAAAATAACTACCCCACAAAAAAGTCTCTTAGAATGCATCACTGGAAGAACTTTTAAGTACTCCATATTTATTTTAATTTTGAGATAAAAATTGGGCCGAAGAAAAAAATGTACTACAAAATCAACTTCAAAAGAACCATAAGATTCAAGATGATTATGTCATCCCCAAGGATAAATATTTTTGAAGGGAAAAGAAAAACCTACTTTTTTATTGTATTTTTGACTTATCTCCTTAAAGGTTACTTAAATGTCAAGTGTACATGCCCATTGAATGAAGAATTAAATTTCACATCCAATGAGTACTCACTCTACATACTTTTGAGTATACTCACACCATCAAAAAAAATGAAAATACATTAAAAAGGATTCAAAAACATTTTTTTCATGTATTTTTACTTTTATCAATGTAGATATACTAAAAATGATTAAAAGTGGGTACTCTTGGATGTGTACATTTGACATTTGAGTAAACATGTAAGGAGATAAGTCGTAAATACAATTTAGAAAAAACAAAAAAAAGTAATTTTCTTTTTTTGTTCCTTAAAAAAATCATATCTTATTTTTTTTATTTTAACTATTTTTTTATTATATTCCTTAGAAGACCCATTTTAGACCTCAAAATTCCTTAAGTGTTGACATAATCATTTTTCTTATAGCAAGAGCATAGTTAATTTTTTAATGTGTCATTTCAAAGATTTTCAACTATTTCTATTGAAAAAATGAACTAAGATAAATTGGGTAAATTCTTATTATTAATGAGAAGTTAAATTTCAATAAACAACTTTATATTCATAATGTAACATTAAGAATGTAGTTGAAAATATATTAGCATAGATCCATCTTAACTCTGGATCTACCAAGCATCAAAAGGGATCAAAACTCTCAAGATACAAACCTCTTTTTTAGTGCAAAACTTGAAGAAGAGTTTTCATCTTGAGAAATTTTGTTTTTCTTGACCCTTGGTAGAGCTGGAGTTAAGATGAATCTATGTTGTCTTTTAGAAAAAACAATAATAATAATATTTTAGCTATGAGATTTGTTTTCACTAGTTTTATATAATATATAACAGTTGACATTGATTTATTTTATTTAAGCTTCACATTCTTCTCACTAAATGTTAATATATGTTGCCTCATATTCGAAAGTAAAAAACACATATCCATAGGATATTCTCTCTCTCTCTCTCTCTCTCTCTCTTTCTCTCTCTCTCTCGCTACACGCACACACAATTATTTTAAAATGTTACAACTCTATGTGTCTTTAAGAGTCCACAAGGCTCGAAGCTAATGCAACACTATTCATAGGTGCAAAGCCATTATAACATTGTTTATCAAGGAATTATAGCTCATGAGGTGAATAGCAAGGATTTGAACTTGGGTGGGGAAGATAACAACCATTCCACCCAACCACCCTATATAACACCAATTGACATGTTTTTATGTCTATCTATACACACACATTGAATTATTTTTACTATTAATATTTTTTTTTAAATATTACATGTCAACTCCATATTAAACATTGAAGCAATTGTAAATCTTCCTCATGCGTTGAATTAGAAAGAACATATTAATGGAATAAGAATTATTTTAGTATTTCTCTCTCTCTATATATATTTTATGTTGAAACCCTTTACTCAACATGCACAGTGAAATATTTGATTTATGACTCACATTAAACTTTTTTCTTATTATTATATTTTTCAAATATTATATATCAACTCCATATTAAGAATAAAATAAATTAAACATCTCTCTCATAATGGAAAGTGAAAATATAAAGAATTTTTTTAATTTAAATTACTTTATTTTCTCTATATAAAGTTGATATAAAATTAGATTATTTGATATGGACATTGAAATATTTTATTTATGACTAACACTATTTTTTTATTACTAAGATATTTTTGTTTTAAATATTACATACCAATTGAACACATAATGAATTACACATCATATAATATCAATATTATTGTTTTTGTATGTCATTTGTCATCTTTATATATTTTTTTCTAGGTAAAACTATTCTATTATGCACATTAACGGAGTACATTTACAACATAACTGGCAGAGAGAACTAGCTGCCCAAAAGGAGTGGCAGCATGGAACAACGAAATTCAGAAACTGAGAGGACGAACCAGTCCAATTGGCAGTCCCGCGCAGAGGAGTCAAATTTACTTTCCCGCGTAGGGGAGCGAAAAAACGTCTTGACAAAAACAGTCACCCAACTACATAGACAAAAAATTCCAGAACCTAGACGCAACAACATTGACACAATAGCATAGACAAAAATTTCAGAATTGACGAAATGCCCTCACTATCGGGCCGCATAACCTGAAAAGAAGCCGCAGTATTTGGATTAGGCTTCAGGAGCCTCCTCCACAATCCTGCACCACCCAAAGTCCGCCAAGTCCTGAGCTTGGACCTCCTCAGTAGCAGTTGAACCCGAGGGTACAGGCTCCATCTTGACGTCCTTGTCATGGCTGGCCAGCGTCTCCCTAGCACTCATAGAACCTGCAATTGGCGTCTCCATAGCTCTCATAGAACCTGCAATTGGCGTCTCCATAGCTCTCGTAGAACCAGCAATTGGCGTCTCCTGTTGAACGCTGGATTCGCCCTCATCTTGGGCCTCCTCAATGAAAAGCACCGAAACATGGGCGCTGATCCGGGGACGGTTCAATGAACTGTTGAAAGTGAAAATTGCAGAGCCGAAGGAGGGCGAGGATGAGGACCCTGGAGAGCTGGAGTCCATAAATTGGCTGGGCCTTAGAATGCTTGCTCTTTCATTGTGAGGGCTATGGCACTTACAAGAAGTGTCTTCGTCGAATGAAGGGCGGGAGGATGCACCTCGGGAGGTGCCTCGGCAGTTGAGCATTCGCTGTCGAAGCCGGGGCATGACTGCAGGGCAGAACAAAGCCTCTTTGCCAAATGTAGAATTAGAGCACAAAACAACCGCGGTTAAACCAAACACAGTCGGGGGAATAGACCAAACAGACGGGCTAGGACCATACATGAAGACAGACAGACGAGTGCCTGAAACAACCGCAAGAGTTGGGGGAATGGCCGGAGGCTTCGAGCCAGAGCCCAACCCCAACAGCGTGAGAAGCAGTAGATTGAACCCAAACAAAGCTTGAAACAACAAAGTGAACCCATGGCTAAAACCGTATATAATGCGCCAACCTCTGCCTCGAGATGCTCCCGCTATAACTGTGGCATTCATGGGAGCCGAGGAGCCGAGCCAAACATCACGTGCGGAGGTGAACGGAGCATTAATGCTCCCCTGCTGCATACCTTTAAACCAAAGCATGCACCACTGCTAATGTCCCTTCCCCCATATGGAGACAATGCCTCTACGCATGGCTGGCAGGTGGCCTTCGTTCATCGCCAACTCCCGTCCCATCGCCTTGAATGTTACCTCAAGCACCCACATCCGGGGATTTGTCATCTTTATATTAAGTAGTAAAGGAATTACATATCTCTTTCATATTAAAAAGTTTTTGTTTTTTGTTTTTTGTTTTTAACTTTCAATTACTTTATCTCTATATAGAGTTGATGCAAAATTAAGGTGAAATTAAAGTATTTTATTTATGTTCAACATTAATTTTTTTGTTTTTATTATTTTTAAATTGTTGATGTAAATATTATTTTATTATTTTTAAATATAACATTATGTGAGGGGGGAGTGATGGAGAAATGGGAAGGCGTCGCAGGTCTCCGTAAGGGTTTCGGCTAAACCCTTGTTTTCACCCTAGTTTACCGTAGCCTGTTACCATTACTGCATTAGTACCTGTAGCCGACAGCTGCATCCCCTTTTTTCCGTTCCCAGCCCATCTGTTGTTATCAGGATGTCTTCACCTGCAGGTATTTTGGGAGAATCACTGGACACGGAGGTGGTGGATTATACTGACGATCCTCACCCTGACCGCGTTATTTTTGGGTACCCTAATTTCTCTGGCCCTGGTCTTCCATCGGATTGCTTTCCACCAAACTCATCACTTGTTGTCGCCTTACCGGGGCATCTATCGGGTTTACCATCAGTAGGGACTTCCGTCCCGTTTACCTCTGGCCTGGAAGCTCCTCCTCTGTCCCTTGGGACCCTTCACATACTAAATACTATATCGCCTCCATCGCCCCCTTTCGACCCTAATCCGCCCATTACCCCCGTCCTTGCTGCGGCGTCTGCAAGACCATCTCCAGTGGTAAACCCCACCCCATCTGGTACCCTCCATACGCCATCAGGGTGTTTCGAGACTCCGGCGGTTAGGGTTCGCTCAGGTATATCCACCCCCTGGGACGGCTCCCCGGTTCCATTAGCAAACCATCCATCTGCTCCCCATTCGCGGAAAAGAAAAGGAAAGTGCGTGAAAGCGACCTCAAGGGACATCTCAATCCGATTTGGAGAGACCTCGGCAATAGGGGAAGCAACAATCATGGCCAACACTATTCTGGTAGGGCACGTTCGGGGAAGGGTGTATTCGGCAACTAGGCTCACTCTATGGGTCAAGGAAATCTGGGGCGGCGTACTCAAAGAATTACCAAAGGTACAAGTCCTTCCCAGAGGCTGGTTCGCGTTACTTTTTGCAAAAGAGAACTACACCGATTTGGTGCTTGGCAGATACTTTTACATTGAGATGGCTCCTGTTCTACATAAGAGATGGAGTCCCCTGTTCAATCTCGAGCAAGAACAAATTGGGGCCAGGCCATTATGGGTTTTTCTGCCAGGACTCCCTCTTCAGTACTGGTGTGAGGAGGTTTTCATCAGTATAGGGAATGCCCTAGGGACATACCTTGATCACGATCGTACCTTCGTGGAATCAAGGAACAGAACCCTAGCACGTATTCTTGTGCATCTGGATACCCGCAAGGGTCTGGAGGAGAAGATCACACTGCATTGGGGGAACTACACCAAGGTACAGATTCTGGATTATGAAGGGGTTCCATACCGATGCCGGCGATGCCACAAGGTGGGGCACCTCTTCAGGGACTGCCCCCTCAATAAGAAATCAGAGGACACCCCCACTGCATCTACTATACCATCCAGGACCATATCACCGGCTACACAGAGACCTCCTGCATCGGGTCCATCTCCCTCGACTCACATGTCCCAACAGGCAGCGGTTGCCGCCCGCAGCACTCGCTCGCCGTCGGTCACCAGATCTCGGGCATCTGCAGAAGACACCATTGGTTCTAGTACATCTCTTTCTCCCCCCTCTACTTGTTTTTCTCTTTGCTCATCCATGCATGTGCCCTCCATCTCTGTTGCATATTGCACTATATCATCTTTGCCTGTCATTGCACCCTCCGCCCCCTCTTTGCACTCCCTATCCTCACCCTCCATTTCACCATCTTCACCTCGGGGGTCACAGGCTCATCACTATAACTGACGCCCCCGCACTATTACCAGGGAATCCCCGTTAAATTTTGCTGGTTTGGGTCTTACCATCCTCGGTGCAACCCCCATGTCAGCTTGGGGTAGAAAATCAGATCTATCTAAAGCCATTCGACGTGCTAGAGTTGAAGTCGCCTCTGGCCGTCAATCTACTCTTGATGGGGTTCTTAGAGCAGCGAACACCCCCGCTAGCATTCCCCCATGAAATGCCTCTCTTTTAATTGCAGGGGCATGGCTAGTGCCTCCAAGAAACTAGCCCTGCGTAGACTTTTTGAGATTGTTCCTGCCAATATTATACTACTGCAAGAAACCCTCGGCCCGGCCGAACTTATTTCCGATTCGTTAACCTCCATATGCCCGGGGTGAATTTTCTCGGCCCTTGATTCTACTGGGCAATCAGGTGGCCTAGTGATTGGATACAACCCCAAATCCATCAGATTACAAGCCTCCTAGGGAGGTCGGGGTTTCATGGGAATAGATCTCTTTTCGGCAGATCTTGAGTACAGCCTTCGAGTTATTAACATATATGATCTGTGTCAACAAAGGGAGAATTTCTGGCAATATCTGCTTGGTCTCTCTATTTTCTCTGCTGAGCATATCATTATTGGAGGAGATTTAAATTTCTCCCTTGGGTATGGTGAATCTTGGGGATCTATGGCACAGGTGGACTCGATCACGGGCTATATAACTGATCTCCTAGCTAGACACAATTTGATCGATGTCCCAATGAACAATCCCCTCCCCACTTGGCAGAATAGAAGGGTGGGTGAGGCTGCACTAGCTCACAGACTGGACAGATTTATCATGAAAGAGACCCTAATTCAACAGTTGTACCACTATAAACAATGGGTGGGAGCTGGGGGCATATCGGATCACTCCCCTATATACCTAGAGATCGCGGGACCTACTCAAAAGCCCAAAGCTCCTTACAAGTTCAATCATGTATGGCTTTAGGACCCATCTTACATTTGGATGGTATCAGATTATTGGGCTGTGAATCCGATTGATAGATCAGACTCACTAGCAAAAATTTTCTACACCAGTATATCCCAGCTAAAGCATTTATCCATCAAATGGGCCAGAGATAAATATCAAAGGGATAATTCGACCCTAATGCACATAGAATCGGAACTTTACTCCCTACTGGATGAGCGAGGTCTGGGTTTTGCTACAGCTGAGCAAAAATCACACTTGGTGGAGCTTGAAAGTCAGAATTCTCAGATACTAAAATATAGAGAGGAATCACTTCACCTCCGAAGCAGAGCCATTTGGTTAAAAGTAGGGGATGACAACACTAGGTTTTTTCACAATTATGCAAAAGGCAGAAAAGTCATAAACACTATCTGGAGCATGCTGATTCCAGAGGGAGGAGAGGCTGATACTTTTAGAAAGCTCTCTCACTTGGGATCCTCTCACTTCAGGAACCTTTATAAAACCCCCCCAGGCTCGACTATTGCTGATATTATACATATTGCTGGACACTTCCACAGATTTGTAAATAGGGACGAAGCTGAGGCCCTATTTGATCCTGTGACTCCTGGGGAGCTAGAGGGCACATTGAAATGGTTCAAAAAGGATAAAAGCCCAGGTCCGGATGGTTGGACCATTGAATTCTACATTGCTTTCTATGATTTGCTCAGTCATGACCTGCTTAGGGTTATGGAGGAATGCCGCATATCTGGGACCTTGTATAATTCCATCAACTCGACTTTTATCACTCTCATACCTAAATCAGACTCCCCATCCTCTTTCAATGATTACAGACCCATTTCTCTTTGCAATTGTCTCTATAATATCATCTCCAAGATCATAGCAAATCGTCTTCGCCCTATCCTGTCTCGCCATATTGCTCCCCAACAATTTGCTTTTCTTGAACACCATCAGATTCATGAAGCTATTGGCTCTGCCCAGGAAGCCATTCATTCCATCTCGACCAAACACCTAAAGGCCATCACCCTTAAAATTGACTTGGCAAAGGAATTTGATTGTGTCAGTTTGCTTTTCATTAAGATGCTCCTCATACATCTAGGTTTCCCTCACAATTTCATCACTTGGATCATGGTTTGCATCACCACCCCCACTTTCAGTGTTCTCATTAACGGATCTGCATCTCATTTTTTCCATTCAGAAAGGGGACTCGGACAGGGCTGTCCACTATCACCCCTCCTTTTCTTGATCATCATGGATGGACTCAATCGTTTGATTGCATCTTCCAAGAGAGACGGTGATCTTTGCAGTCTCAAAATATCGGATGACTTCTTTCTCACCCATCTTCTATTTGTGGATGATGTCATTATCTTTCTTGATGGCAGTATCAGGGATTCCTGATCTTTTTCTAAGATCCTCACCCTCTTCTCATCAGCTACTGGAATGTTAGCAAATAACTCAAAATCTACCATCACTTTCACTCGTACCTCCGTTCATGAATCCCAATTTGCTCACCATCTGTTTCCTTATAGCATTAATCCTCTAGATCGGGGTCTAAAATACCTAGGATTCTGGATCAAGCCTATCAGCCAAAAGATTGCCAACTAGACTTGGCTCGTATAAAAACTGGAGAAGAGGCTTAACAATTGGAGCCACCGATATTTATCCAGAGCCGACAGACTTGTATTGATAAAATCTGTCCTTGAGGCCACACCCATCTACTAGATGGCTCTCGCTTGGATCCCACGAAGCATATTGACCAGACTCCATCAAATCTGCAACAGATACTTATGGAATGGAAATCAAGATAAGAGGATCTTTGCATGGGTGGTTTGGAGCAGGATAGCGTTGCCCAAGAAATGGGGGGGCTGGGGTTTAAAAGACTTACCCTTATTTGCACAAGCTCTCGTAGCAAAGATGGGGTGGACTCTTCTCATGGGATAGAATCTCTGGACGTGCATCTCATATCACAAATATATTTGGCCTATGAATATTATGGAATGGATTCGGCTACCAAACTGGCCAAAAACTGGCATCTCATATGTATGGAAGGCACTACTTCATTCACTACCTCTCATAAGGGAAAATCTAGTGTGGAGAATAAACGATGGACATTTGGCGTGTATTGGACTTGATCCATGGATTGGTAGTGGTGGCAGGCATATACTCTCCAGGGAACTCATACAACATTTGCACTCCCACGAGATTATTGTCCTAGCAAACATTGCAGATCCTATTAATCCCACCATACTTGCACAACGATGGAAATCTGCTCATCAACTAAACTTACCACAATGTTGGCATCAAGAATGGAACGATTACACTACAGCCCTTCTTGAATCACACATTAGGATCAAAGAAGGATTAGATGAGCTCATTTGGCATCGTTCAGACAGCGGTATGTATACCCCAAAGTCGGGCTATCAAGCATTGATTTCACACAAAGTGCCGGATCTAATTACATTCTGGTGGAAGGCTATCTGGAAGCTCACAGCGCCACCCCGGACAAAATTATTTTTTTGGTGCATATTAAAAGACAAAGTCCCCACAGGGGAATACCTCATGCACCGAGCCATCTATGGGCCTACCTGGTGTACACTATGCAAAAATGTCATTGAGTCGACTCTACACCTCTTTTTGAAGTGTACAACCCTGATAGAATTGTGGCAAAACATATCTACATGTATCAGATTTTCGAGCACATGGGATGGTGATGACATTATCCGAGCATGGGAGAGCTGGTATCACAGGCACAGAGGATCTAAATTACAGAGCCTCCCAATTATCATCTGCTGGTACCTATGGTTGGCACAGAACCAGAATATATTCGACGGCAAACCAGCTAGCTGGTCACACACATCTACTCTCATCATATCAGCTTTCAACGATATGCCTGAGCCACCCCAACCGCATATCCGTAGGCCACATGACCCCCCGCACATTGACAAAAATGTCCCTTGGGCATTTGTTGATGGTGCAACACAACAGCAGGGATGTGGAGGTGGCTTCATCCTCTATATCAGCGAACAACACTACTATAAAGTTCGAATGGGACTGGGGATTGGCTCAAACAATTTTGCTGAACTCATTTCTCTTCGTCATCTCATGCATTTCTCATTGAGTCATAACTGCATGGTCATTCATATATATGGAGATTCGAAGATCATTATAGATTGGTTCAATAATATCACTACATGCCACACTCACACACTCATCAATATATTGGATGATATAAACAACATGAAGGCACTTTTTAATGATATCACTTGCAAACATATCTACAGGGAGTATAACAACAGTGCCGACGAATTATCCAAGGCGGCCACGTCACTTCCCCGAGGGGAGTGGTTGATCCGGAGCAGCGAGGGACAAATGCTTTCCAATATTAACACTGACCATACATAGACCCTCAATACCATAGGGCAGAAAGCCCATGAACTGAACAACAAACAAATTTTTGACAATCATTGTATAGTTTTTTGTTTTTCATGTATGGACAAGAAAGAATATGAATAGCCCTGTGGGGCAAATATGTATGTATCAACAGAATAGTACTTATATGAGCATCCTGCGTTATGTATTCTAGTAAATACGCTGATGTTTTTTGAGCACCTGCTGAGCCTTTTTACAGGCTGACAGACTATAGCATTTGCACTCATGTG
Source organism: Pinus taeda (assembly GCA_000404065.3). NCBI lineage: Eukaryota > Viridiplantae > Streptophyta > Pinopsida > Pinales > Pinaceae > Pinus > Pinus taeda. Next base: position 165,176 of record APFE031455156.1, read on the forward strand.
CATCTACAATATGTAATTTTTCTAACATAAATGAAATATTACGATTTTTCCAGGGGAAAAAACATTATGTGACAACATTTCCCTCATACATGTAGAGTGCCTCTTGTGCAGTAATTAAATCATTTTAGTTATTTATTTAAATAGGAAATATATATATATATATATCTATATATCTATATATATATAAAATATGCTTTAAAATTTATGAAGTTTATAGTGTTTTCAGTGAGTGTTATTGTAATGTTTTATACATTTTTTAGAAACAAAATATTGATATGTTTTTTTGTGATTTTGGTGATTTTTTTTTTTCGATCCGATAAATATGATTTGAATTGTTGAAATGATGAAATTACTCATTGAGATTGCACAATGTAAGTGTTCAAAAGTTTTTTGACAACCAATTTACCTTCTTTCCAACATCCAATTCCATTGATTTTAACATGTTTAAGGTCACATTTGACTTACTCAATTTTAGCAATGACTTACGAAAAAAGGGGTCAAAACATTGACAAGTTATCCTACTCCCAAAAAAATTACCAAGTTTGAAGCCTTGGTAACAAGTATGATAGATCCTTTTAGCAATGTTTCAAAAAGGTCATCTTTAAAGGAAGCTTTAACTTAGATTGTTGTTCATCACTTAAACTGGAAAAATAAAGAATCTTCTTGGGAAGTTGTTAGCCAACTATCTTGGAAGACATAACAATTTTTACTTAAGTGGTTTTGAACATGTGGAGAGAGGAGTCATCCAAATCATAGACTAGCTTGCTAATAAAACAATATCCAATAAAAGTCATTACTTTATGATGTTATAACAAACCACACCTTGGTTGAAAAAGACCATTGGAACTTGAATTCCCTTACTTCTTTGTTAAGGTTCTCTCTTGTCTTTGTATCCTCCTTTATTTTGTAGTTATTTTAAGTCTCGCTCCTCATCATTCCTTCCCTATTCCCTAGCCATGAATTTATTTCCATCAAGGAGATCTTATTCTTCCTCTATGGATTCATATGTTTTGCAATCCCCTAAGGATGGCTTACACATGCTAAAGGAATGACAAGTACTACCTTGGATTATACAATTTCATATAGGGCGTTCCATATCTTCATTCTTAACCATTAACCCAATTCATGAGTGGTATAGGTATGGTTTGTCCTAATAGCCTTTATTAATATCCCTCCACCTTTTTCTTAGATTCATATATACTTTGCTCCACTTCTTGTGTTTGAAATTTCATTATGATCCTTGTTTTTTTTTTTTTTTAACTTTCTTTGACCTCTATAGAAATGAAATATGTATTTAGAAACCAAGAAATGAAATATGTATTTAGAAACCAAGGGTGACCTTGGACCAGAGTTCAAATTTATGGGGCTACCCATGATATAGTTAATAAAAACTCTATGAATTTTATTACAACCAACCCTGGTTCAATTATGTAATGAACTAGAATAGTCTCAAACCGATGCATTTCGCCTCTACATTTACTTTTATATTAAGGTATCAATGCAAAGAATATTGGACATAATCTAGTAGTTGGAGACCTTTAATTAAGAAAAACTTAAAACTTGAAACTAGTTTAAGTGAGAGGTATAATGATCTGTATACACATTAAGAGTTCATGAAGACAATTTAAAAAAGTTCTAGTAATAATCATACCTATCATAAACCACGACTAATAGCTTACTATCATAGAAAACAAGTCGATAATAAAAAATAATTCTAATTATCAACCTTCAAAATTTACAATAAATTACTCAAAATAAATAATTTTGTTTTTTAATCTTTAATTATTTTACACTATAAAATTTAATTTATATTTTTTAATATTTCCTTAGAAACCTTGAGCCAAACTATCCTTGATGTCACAGCACTTAATAGTATGAACAATATGACTCTCTTCTTTGATGACACAACACTTAATAGTATAAACAATTACATTATGTATAAGACGAATTAAATAAATTTCCCTTATAAAAGAGAGAATTTTATTTATTAAATAAATATTTAACATATATTTAAAAACATAAATTGTAAATGGAAATGGAATTCATATGAATTATTTTCTAATAAAATATCAATAGTGAAAGTGTTTATCTCAATGATTTATTTTTCCCTCAATATAAATAAATGCGTGGTCTCTTTTCAATGGGAGTGGAATGGCTAATCATTTTTTATTTGTAACTTATGGTTGGGAATTTTATAGTAAATAAGGTGGAGAATGAGAAAATTTAAGTTAACCATTAAAGGAATATTACAGTGTTGTGATTGTGATTGTTAATTGTAAAAAGTTTCTATGGTTATTGTAATTATTGATAATATTGATTTTGTTTATATATTATAAAAATATTATAGTTAATTTATAATATATAGTTTTATTGAAATAAGATAGAATGGAAATTATTTATATTGATTTAACAAATAAAAAATGTGCATGGTTTCAAATAGATTAAATAAGGTTGTGTTTTTAAATTTAGAAATTAGATGTAGTGATAATGTTTTAATTTACTAGTATTTTATTATTAAATATGGAAATTGTGTACATATTATTTTTATCAGTGGTACTATAGAGAATACTATTAGGGATATTTTAGATCTTTATTTACAGCTCATTGTAGAGGTTCAAATATTCCTTCCAAGTCAGGGACTAGTGTTCACATCCATATCACTAATGATCTATGATAATCTTGAATAAAGTCTTGTGGGTCCAAATAACGTTGAACACAAAATAATTTTGGCAAGATATTTGATGAAACAACTAAACTACCATTAAACAAATCAAGGAATCTCAAGCTCATGTTTAGGGTGAATATTTGTAATGAATATTTGATGGAAGAAACTATTTGTTCTGTTTGCCTAAGGGTTGCATGAATTTCAATTCTAACCAAGGGCCTGAAATGAAAAAGGCAAACTACAAATATTCATGATAAAGGAAACTAGCAACGAAATGATATTTGCAAGAAAAGGCTTATAGATATTTGTGAAAACCTTTTCATGGAAAACTATTACCTATAATGTCCCTTAATAATAAATAATAATAACAAATAATACACTAATATTAAATACAGAAATAAATAATAAATGTAATAGTCAATAAATAATAATAGTAAAATAATAAATACAATACTAAAGTTCTAAATAAATATAAATAAAAATAAACAAAAAAATAGTAAAAATCAGTGAAGCTATCAAAAAGTAAAAACAAAAGAAATAAAACAAGAAGCAGTAAAGTTGCATGTCGACACATGGAGTGTGTGCATGTGGTTCCCCTTCCAATGTTTGCTCTATTTAATAGATGGTGAGGAAGATGAGAGGCATTCCATCATTCCATGATTCCATCATCCATTCTCTTGGAAGAATAGTGTTGTGAGACAAAGGACTCCCTAGCAGTAGTACGTTGATTGAGGGCTTGGGGGTGGCTAGTTGTAGCAAGATTTTGTGCAATTGAGCCTATGGTTGGGTGGAGAGTTGTCCCCAAGACTTTGTTGCAGTTAGCAAAATTCAACTAGCATTCAACCCTGAAATCATAAGTGAGAAACATCATCGCCACAAGTAAGTTGTCTCTACTCATATTTCTTTTGAAATTTAATGTTAATTAGTTGATAAATTGCATGTTGATTATGAATCGCATGATTAATGTAATTAATTACATGTTTTTTTTTTCAGGGCTGTTATATATGGTATTAGAGCATAGGTTCAACTCTTAGGGCCTATAGACATTTTAATGTAGAAAACTTCGATCTAAATGATTTAACGGAGAAAAAAAAATTATAGTCATATCCTAATGATTCTATCCACTTAAAAGGGAATATTACAGTCACAATATATATACCCAGAAGAGAGTTTGAATGCTATAACATGTTGACAAGGAAAGCGAAGACTGTTGGCTTTCATTGAATTCTGAAACATTCAACCGAGTAAGCTGTCATAATTCAGGGAATAGTTGTTTGCTTTTCAATATCTAGGAAATTTTTTGGTTGAGAATCTTCATAATATCTAAATAATATTCAGCTAGATTGTAAAATTAACTAAAGGATAAAATGGAACTCTAATTTTCGATATGATTTCTAAATATTCTAACTGGATTTAGACAAAGCAAAAATCTAATTTTCAATATAATCTCTATCATTCTTTATGGATTTCGAGTGATTTTTACCTGGAAACACGGGACGATATGAGCCACCCTTGTTCCACAAGTTCAGGTCAATAACCTTAATTTCTGGGAATCAGCTTAAATGTTGACAATGCGGCATTTTTAATATTTAGGGAATGTGCGGAGAAATTTGTAGAGATCTCTTCAGCTTGTCAATACTTTCGACTTACTAGAAATTGACCTAGATTTAGGGTAAACTAGCATTTGTCCAAATTTTTTGAATCCATTGATGTTTTGGTTTTCGATATAGTGTAATAATCCGTCTGATAAATTTAGGTTTATTTTTAAAGTTGGAAATCTAGCATCATTCCTAGAATTTGCCTTCGCATAAAATCCGTCGATGGGTATCGGTTTAAATTTAGGGCATTTCTCTGCCGTTCATTTTACTCATTTGACCCGCGTGTGCATATTTTGTTGCATTTGAATGGCTTTGTCAATTATTTTCTGTTTGAATTGATGCCTCTTTGGACCCGGATCACTTCATTGTGTGTGAATAATATCAAATTCTTATTTGTTCAATTGTGTCTTTGGATACGTGATCAATTCAATGTGTGTGGGAGGACAGTATAACTGACTGCGCTACACACATATTTCAGATCGTATGTGCTATTAGTAGTTTTTAATAATATTTTTGGCATCTAATCAGACCTGTGCATCATTCTCCATACCATCTCATCTTGACAGCTTTGTTAGACTTTTGGTATGAGTTCCCATCCTTTCCAAAGTAAAATGACACTGGTGACTAGCTTTGTCTTGCCTCTGGCCTATTTGTCTAGGGTAGTCTTTCCACTGCCCTGTTCATTAAGATGCGATGCCTTATGAAGTTAATATTGACATCAAGGAGGGTTATGGTATTATGAAAGCTCACCGTACGAGCAATTGAATTTTACAGTAGATTTTGTATCTATTCAGCTTAGCGTATATGAGGATATCGGTAAGATGATAAGAAACTGCCTTTCATAGACACGATCCCCTCCCCTTCCTTCGAAGGGGAAACCCTTTGAGCACTGAATGAGTTGCAATCTCGTTAATTATGAATTCTAGATAGATGCAAGTATATCATGTATATCATGATTTTATGCATTAAGTAAGCAAATTGCAGTATATATATAAACCACATGATGGTATATTTTAGTCTCAGTGGCAAAATCATATAGATTTGGAATAGTTTGTTTGATTAAATGTCTTATTTGCATTAGAATTAATTTATTGTTGTTATTTCATTCTCTGGTTGCATTTATTTTCTTCAACTGAAATCGGTTCTTTAAATAGAGTTTCGTGGAGTCTATGTAACTGATCTCTCATTAATGATGTAGAAACCCAAACACAGTTTCATCATTAATTGAGTTAAATAGTTCACCCTTATGACCATTTGAGACCTGGCGCCATTTAACTTTACGAACAATTTATAGAGGAGTGAATAGTTTTACGTAGATGCTAAATAAATGAGGACGAATTTTCTTGAGTTCTCTTTCAGTTGTTAACACGCATGATGAATGGATAGTTTACATTTAATGGTATTGGATTGTTAGCATCGTTCTAATTGGGTAGTCCCACTTGCTGATACGATTTATTGGTCGTTGTTGGTATCTAAATACACGGAATCGTAGCCTAAGTAGCTAGGCACTAGAAACTATTCAATATACTTTAATTTACATGAGCTCTACGGTTTACATTGTAGGGTAGTTTTTGATAAGCTTATTTATGGAAATATGGCTTAAATCTAATGCATTTCACTGTAATGTCTTATAACCATTTTATATATCAACAAAAATAATTTAAAACATTTGTTGATTTCCGTAAATACCAAACAGTTGTTACGACAGTGTTAAGAACCATCGACCTCTAAGTTATTTATTTAAGGGCACATAATAACCAGATACTCAAAATATTTCACTCTACAGTACAAAATCTCAATCTATCCTAGCACATATGGGTCATGACTCTGTAGACTTAATATTGTGATGGTCCATCAAATTTATACGTGAATGGTGTGCAATATAATTTCAAAAGTGAGTTGGTGAATAAATTTTATTTTCAGGATTCAAGTACCCTATTAAAACAATAATCATACCTATTAAAAAAAAAAAATCTTTGTTCCTATAATGCCACCAATATTCTAAAGCTTTATTTTCACAATCATTGGAATTTCGATTTTATGTTGAGACAACCTTCTAAGTTTTATTCGGACATCATTATTACCTTCCAACTCATGTTTTCTATGGTATAAATAATATAATATAATACTATAAAATTAGTGGTTATTGATAATTTATGGTTTAAGTATTGTAATAAATAAATTTGGATGAATGGAAAATAAATTGTGTGTTGAATATGTTGATGTAACTAATTGCATATTCTAAAATCAGGGTATATTCTAGATTTATTTTAGCTTTTGGCACATGCATAAGTATAACATTGGAAGTGATGTAAAATTCAACTTGATTAAACAGAGGGGAGATCATGGCTCCTAAATGTCGAAGACAAACCCAAAGCAACCCTGAGGTGGAAACCCCACCTCTCGCCACTACAGAGATTGGAACCCCAACTAAGCAAGCTATATTACATTCCCTTGGGGAAATGAAAAATATCTTTAAGGATTGGGTCACAAGCCAAGGACAAGATCAAGGAAATGATCAAGGTAAAGGAAGGGAGTTGGAACGAAAACAGAGGCAAGACCTAAATTCTCAATTCAATGCCAAACATGGAAAAACAACCCTCGATATTATGAAAGAAGTCCAAAAATCTAAATTACCAGAGTTTATGGGTCAAGAGGGGGGTTCAAAAGCAAAAGCATGGGTAATTGGTGTCAAAAGAGCACTTAGCTTTAAGGCATACACTTCAAGGTAAAAGGCCCAAATATCAATGAGTCTACTAAAAGGAGATGCTCTATTATGGTGGGTAAATGAAGAAACGAAGATGCAAGTCACCCCATTGCACGTCACTTGGGAAATGTTTGAGGAATCCTTCCGAACTAGGTACCTAGCAGAGGAGTACAAACACCAACAAGTAGGAGCTTTCCATACAGTACGACATAATGGTAGATTTATCGAGGACTATGAAGCTGAATTGTATGCGTTGGTCCATTACGTGGACTATATGGCTGATGATCAACGTCAAGCTCAAAGATTCTTGCATGGACTCGAACCCTTGGTCCGAGCAGAAGTCGCAATGTGGAAACGCACCACTATGGCAACAACCACTAGTTTAGCCAAACAAGTCCCGAGGACGATAAATATGAAAAAGCGAATGGTGGTTGAAGAAAATACAAGGAAGGAATATCCCACAATGAGGGTAAACAGACCAGGGGGCAGCCATATAGATTCCAGGGAAGACAAAACAATGTTTCTTGGATCGCTAGTGCAACTTCTCGACTGCCTCCAGGAGGACGTAGGGGTCAACCCTACTTGAGAAACACTAATGGTGGGGGTAGAGGATTTGGTGGCTAAGGACAGGTACAACGTAAGAATCGAGAACAAGTAAAATGTTGGCAATGTGGAGGTCCACATTATAAAAGGGACTGTCCAAGGTATCAAAGCGAGATTAAACAACAGGGACACAAAGCAAAAGGAGGAAGACCACAAAACCCACACTGTATTCATGCAGCCACAAACCATCGTCAGGTTGAGCACCAAGCCACAGTGGTGGAGTCCGCAGGTATGATCAATAACATCCCTCTATTTGTGTTAATTGATCCAGGTGCCACTGATAGTTTTATTTCTCCTTCAACAATACTTAGATGTGGATTGACAGCTCATGAGCAAAGTAACTTTAGAATGGTAGAAATGGCATCATGCTCTCAACAATCAGTAGGGTCAATGGTAAGAGATTGAAGTGCTAACATTTGGGGGTGTGATACCAAGATGAACCTATATAGCATGACTCTAGGAACTTATGACTTAATTGTAGGAATGGATTGGCTTGAATCTCATCAAGCTATACTGGATTGCTATAATAAGACAATTCTCCTAAAAAATGACCAGGGAGAAACCATAGTAATAAAAGGCATTATACGTGATGTTACGTTGCGCCTCATATCAGTCAAGAAGGTTAATGAGTGTATCAGGAAAGGGTGCAAGATTTATGCGGTAGAGATGGTTCGTGCCGACGAGAAGTCCTCGGATAAGTTGCACCCACTACTTTCTGAATTTGCAGATGTATTCCCTCCAGAGCTACCAGGTTTGCCTCCATTTCGAGAAATTGATTTCTCCATTTCTTTGAAACCATGAATAGAACCCATATCCAAAACACCTTATTGAATGACTGTCCCATAGCTTAATGAGTTGAGTATACAACTTAAAGAAATTCCAAGGATTTATCCGACCTAGTGTGTCACCTTGGGGTGCACCAGTGATCTTTGTAAAGAAGAAGGATGGAACTCTTAGGTTATGTATTGATTACCGAGATCTAAACAAGGCCACCATTCAAAACAGGTACCCCATGCCTCGAATAGATGACCTCTTTGACCAACTAAAAGGAGCTTCAATATTTTCCAAGATAGACTAGAATCAAGGAGGAAGACATACCTAAGACAACATTCAGAACGCGTTATGGACACTATGAGTTTATTGTTATGCCATTTGGTTTGACTAATGCCCCGGAAACCTTCATGAAATTGATGAATAGTGTCTTCCAAAAATATCTGGACCGCCTTGTCCAAGTGGTCTTGGATGACATCCTCATTTATTCCCGCAATGAGAAGGAGCATCTAGAACACTTGAGATTGGTACTTCAATGCCTTAGAGAACATAAGCTATATGGGAAACTTACTAAGTGTTCCTTATTTGAGAAAGAAATTTAATATCTAGGTCACACCATTAGTGGGAAAGGCATTGCAGTGGATTAGAATAAGATTGAAACTATAATGGATTGGCCTACTCCTCGGAATGTCAAGGAAGTACGTAGCTTTATGGGGTTGGCAGGCTATTATAGAAGATTTGTAGAAGGGTTCTCACAGATATCTAATCCCATCATCCACCTCCAAAGGAAAGGGGTTAAGTTTGAATGGACAAGTGAGTTCGAGAAAGCATTTAATGAGCTAAAACATCGACTAACAACTGCTCCAATATTAAAGGTACCTGACATGGACAAGGACTTTCGTGTATGCATGGATGCATCAGGAGAAGGATTAGGTGCAGTCTTGATGCAAGATGAAGGGGTTATCGCTTATGCTTCACGTAAACTCAAGAGCCATGAAATCAATTATGCTACTCATGATCTGGAATTAGTGGCAGTTGTAATGGCCTTGAGACTATGGAGACATTATCTGATGAGGTCTTAATTTGAATTAAGAACAGATCATAAAAGTCTTGAGTATATCTTCACCCAAAAGGACCTTAATGCTCGACAACGACGCTGGAGTGAGCTATTTAGTGATTATGATTTCAAGACATCCTACATCAAGGGGAAAGAAAATAAAGTTGCAGATGCTTTAAGCAGGAGACCTAGACTTCATTCAATATCATCATTAAAGATAGACTTGAGAAGCCGGATTCTAAACCACTTAGTAGGGGACCCGTAATACCAACAAATAAAATTTTCCTTACAAGAAGAGGTGCTTGTGGCGACCAGGTGGGAAGGATACGCCTTAGATAATGATGGATTGCTACGATATAAGGGTAAGATGTACATCCCAGGTGATGATGAACTTCGGAAATTAATAATGAAGGAAGCCCACCAAGCTCCATATGCTGCACATCGAGGAGTCCAAAAAATGTACCCGGATTTAAAACAACTATTTTTCTGGACAGGAATGAAAAAGGATATAACAAAGTTTGTGGCTCGATGTTTAGAATGTCAACAAGTTAAAGCTGAACATCGTCACCCAGCATGTCTTTTACAACCCCATGATATATCGGAAACTAAGTGGGAAGTTGTTTCACTGGATTTTGTTGGAGGCTTACCTATGACATCCCAAAGACATAACTGCATTATGGTTGTTGTTGATAAAATAACTAAGAGTGCTCACTTCATTCAAGTTAAGACCACCTTTGAAGCATCAGGTATCGCTCAAATTTTCCTAAAAGAAATAATTTGCCTTCATGGAGTGCCCATAAAGATAATATTTGACAGAGAGGCACATTTTACTTCCAGATTTTGGAAAATCCTCTTACAATCTATGGGAACACAACTAAACTTCAGTACAACATATCACCCAGAGACAGATGGGCAAACAGAAAGAGTAAACCAAGTATTAGAGGGCATGCTAAGAATGTATGTCATGGATCAACAAAACCAATGGGAGAAACACCTTCCCTTAGTGGAATTTGCATACAACAATAGTTATCACAGTTCAATTCAGGCATCTCCCTTCGAAATCTTGTATGGAAGACCATGTCATACTCCATTAAGTTGGGATTGATTAGAGGATCGAGTCATGTTGGGGCCTAAAATGCTCCAAGAAATGGAAGAACAAATGGCCACAATTAAACAGAGATTAAAAGAAGCCAGGATCGCTAGAAAAGTTATGCTGATGCAAAGAGAGTTGATAGAAACTTTGAGGAAGGAAGCCAAGTTTTTATTAGAATCAAACCCTTTAAAAGTCCCTTTAGGATTGGTAAGGGAACAAAGTTGTCCCCTAGATTTGTTGTGCCATTCACGATCCTAGAGAGGATTGGACCAATTGCTTATAAGCTCGAGCTGCCATTCCATCTAAGAAGGATGCATAATGTGTTTCATGTTTTTATGCTTAGAAAATATGTACCCGATCCATCCCATGTTTTGAAATTTGAAAAGTTGCAGGTTTCGGAGGAGGGAGTCCTTCAAGTCGAACCATTTTGTATACTGGACCGTCAGGTTCGTCGACTCAAGAACCGTGAGTTTGAGCAAGTCAAGGTCTAGTGGGACCAATATAGCCCAGGGTCAACTACCTAGGAAGATGCAGATGTTATTTTTAATGACTTTCCTTATTTACTTGATTAAAATTTGTGGTGAACTAATTAGAAGTGATTACTTAACTAAGATAGATACTTTTATGGAGCATCTAAATCATGTTTTATTGTTTAAACTTTATGATACATCTAAATCATACACTATGATTTCAGTTTAGTTTAATTAACTGTTATGATGTTGAGTATAATGTTACATGAGGTTCCGTGATATACATGGTAGGGAGGATAAGATGCACATGTGGTTCTTATAGTGATGATGTTATCCTATGATGATGATGATAATGCATAGAGGCATTATGATGTTATGTCGAGGTATTGACATATTCATTTATACTACTGATGATAGGTATTTAATGTTGAATACTCATGATGGATATGATATGCATAACGTGGCATAGGAATTATGATGCTATAATATGAGGTTTATTGACATGTGGTTCATTTATTATGTGAAGTTGTGATATGTCTTTCATGCAAATATGTTGATGTTATAACTTATGATGGTATTTCATGAGGTGAAGCATGTGATAGTTGCATACAAATTTATGACATGCATGAGCATGCAGTTCATTATTATTCATAATGTTGTGATTAGCAATGATGAATGTTCTCATGATGGCATGCAATACTTGGCATGTGGGTTATTTTCTATGATACTATGATGGTATAGCTAATGCATTGGTTGCATGTTGAGGTGTGATCATTGATAGGACTCCACAAATGGGTTGAGAGGGCTGGTTTATTTGATGATCTCGTGCGAGCCCATACACACGAGGGAGAATAAGTAACACCATATGGGCTGGGGACAAAATCAATCAACACTACATATGCCAGTGGTTCCTTTGTCTTGTATAGCTCTTGATGGATAGCTCTTGAGGGCTATGGGACCATCTTGAGGAGGCCAAGTGCTTGATATTGAAGGCTAGGTGCCTAGTATTGTATTGGGATGCCGAAGTCTGGTAAGGGTGTAAGGACTTCGATGCCTGGGGTTTTGCACCTTAGTGAGTTGTGGAGGGAGTGGGCCAACCTTGCAAGATGCCCAGAGACATTGAGCAGTGTACTGGATGCTTGCCTTGGGGAAGATGAGGTCTAAGTTGGGTGCGAGCCTTAGGGCTAGCCTTGGACTAGGATACAGACCAAGGAGGCTTATGCCTGGTTCTGAAAGTGGGAAAAAGGATAGAGATTCATTGGGATTTCCTGGGGGTTGTGAAACTTTCGATGCCTGCTGGTTATACTAGTTCAGCAGAGGGTGTCAGCGAACATGAAGTAATAAATAACAAAATAAAATGTTAATAATTCAACTTAACTTTGGGACAAAGTTCCTTAAAGTGGGGGAGTATGTAATGTCCCTTAATAATAACTAATAACTAATAAATAATAATATAATAAAATAATATAATATAATATAGATATTAAAAATACAAGAAAAAATAATAAACAATATAAAAATAGAATAGTAAATAAATATAATAAAATAATAATAACAAAACTAAAGCTCTTAATAAAATAAATAAAAAATAAAACATAGAAAATAGTAAAATCAGTAAATGCTATCAAAAAGTAAAAAAACAAAAAGAAATAAAACAAGAAAGCAGTAAAGTTGCATGTTGACACATGGGAGTTGTGTGCATGTGGTTCCCCTTCCAATGTTTGCTTTGTTTTAATAGAAATGGTGAGGAATGAGAGGCATTCCATCATTCCATGATTCCATCATCCATTCTCTTGGGAGAATAGTGTTGTGAGACAAAGGATTCCCTGACAGTAGTACGTTGATTGAGGGCTCGGGGGTGGCCAGTTGTAGCAAGATTTTGTGCAATTGAGCCTATGGTTGGGTGGAGAGTCGCCCCCAAGACTTTGTTGTAGTTAGCAAAATTCAACTAGCATTCAACCCTGAAATCATAAGTGAGAAACATGATCGCCATAGGTAAGTTGTATCTACTCATATTTCTTTTGAAATTTAATGCTAATTAGTTGATAAATTGTGCGTTGATTATGAATCGCATGATTAATCTAATTAATTACATGTTTTTATTTCGGGGCTGTTACATTACCTTAGCACTAGGTCTTTTGGATACCAATGTCGATGTGAATGTTAAGATCTTTAGCTCTAGGTGGGAATTTTGTAGAATTAATAATCAATGGTATTTATTAATAGGCAGTTGTATGATAATGATACTCTAGTTGATTATCACATGCAAAAGGAATTAATTTTACATTTGTTGCTTCTTCTTTGCAGTGGTTCTTAGGTTCTCCTCCTCTAAAATTTCAAAAATTCCTCCTTCTAGAAGCAAACAAAGGAAAGTTGGTGTCATTTAGGAAAACCCTTATTTGGTCAAGAAATTCCCAAAGTAGTAGTGATCACATCTCTAGATTGGTCCATAAGAAGGCCCATACTCCCTCCTTTTTTATGGAGAAAAAAGATTCCATGTATTTTTTCAAGGTGGACCTCACTTAGGTTAATGAGGAGATGTATTTTTGGAACATGGTTTGATTCACAAGTTCAATGGGTTATGGCTTTCATTAAAAAATTATAGAATTGGATAGATGAAGGTTGGGGATCGTTTTGGAGGACATACTAGTTATCCAATCCAACTACGTAAGGCTTCTTTGTCTTCAAATTCATTTCCAACATGAACACAATAAAAGTTGTTAATAAAGGGTCCTAGCTCATAGAGTGTTCAACCCTCTTATTGAAGGCATGGTGCCTTCACTTTAACCCATATATAAAACACATGTTTGAAATCTTGATATGGAATATGCTTGTTTGTATCGCTTTGGAATATTGAGGTTGTCAAAGTTTAGAAGCCATTAGTAATGCTTTGGGTAAATTTAACACCTTGGCTTAAAAATATAGTAATCATGTTTTGAATATATATGCTTGGATTTGTATTATGTTGATTTATGCAAAATGCTTCTGGGTCAAATTGTGTAAGAGAGTCAATATCAAAATTGGACACAACTTTTAAATGGGCATATTACCTTTTGTTATAAAATCTATTTCAACCATGGATGTGTGACCATGTTATGTATAAAAGGAGAAGTTTTCACAAACTCGTAAGGAGAAAATATGAAAACTTCCTAGTTGAAACATTCAAAGATGGATCACCATTGAGTAGACCTAACAAGACAATGACATAACCTACATCTACATTGTTGACTAGTGTTATTGTTTATCTCCAATAAGGTGCAATAAAAACATTGATATGGTCATGACTCTAGAGGCATTGGTCTAATTATATAAATTCTTTTGGGAAGGGAAAATGAAACACAAATTATTTTATTGAAATCAAGAAAACTATCAAGTTATTGTGACTCTATTAAATGAAGCAAAACAATCACTAGCAATAACAACTTCAATAACTCCCCATTGGTGATTAGTTAACTAAAATTAGATAAAGTAATAAAAAAATATTAAAAATTACATAAAAATTAATCTTTACCTTTAATATACATATATTAAATTAAAATAATATAATGGATATTATATTTATATAATTTAATATAAAAGAAGAAAGTTTTTATGATTATTATTTTAAATAACAACCCAATAGGAAAATTATATAATAAAACTAAATGTTTGTTATAAGGTCGTGATATATATATATATTTTGAATTATCACATTTGTTAAATTATCACCATTCCCACCATGAAATATGCATAATAATAAGAATTTCATGACCTAATGTTACTCATTCCTTTTAAGGAAGGAATATAATCATTTTTCAATATATAAGGTGGTGGGGTACCCTTGTAGATAATGTACACTTTGAAATTATTGGGGTGGGCCTACGGTGCCTCCCACCGTCTCTGCATTTGCAATTTTTTTTTTTTTTTTTTTCCCAAAAAAAGTATAATGTTGGTTTGCAGTTTTGGGAAATGTCCCAAAATGTTTTTGAGAGCTGATTTAGTTCCATTGATTTACTTGGTAAATGAGGACAACAACTTCCCAAAATGAGGATAACAACTTTCCGGAAGGTATAGAGCCATCATATTATACAAGGATATTTTCTATTTAAATATATAGTCATTTAAATAAAAAATCAGTATATTAAATGAAATGTTTAATTGATATGGTTTTGTTTTGAGGATGAACTACATTAGATGGTTTAAAACATTGACTAAATCGTCATGATATGATTAATCTGAAAGATAATCTCATTATCAATATGGATAAAAAAATGTCTA
Organism: Pinus taeda; assembly: GCA_000404065.3. Classification (NCBI taxonomy): domain Eukaryota; kingdom Viridiplantae; phylum Streptophyta; class Pinopsida; order Pinales; family Pinaceae; genus Pinus; species Pinus taeda. The sequence goes on from APFE031455156.1 coordinate 180,397, forward strand.
AGATCTAGCATGAAATGAGTTTTTTTAAGTGGAATGAAGTATCAAATTTTAACACCAAGGATGGTTATATCTCAGTTACATGGATTTTCATGCATTTTCCTCAACATAAATGAGTTGTCTCCCTTGGCATGGTTAATCATTCTTGAGTTACCTTAATTTGTTGTTAAGGTTTTTATTACAATGAATGGGGGAGTATTTTTAGATTTATAAGGAATTGATAGGGATTATAATATTGTAATTTTGTTAATTATCTTTGGGTTAATGAAATTATTAATGATAATAATTTTGTTATTTTGTTGCATCTAATAATTGTGAAACGATTATAATTGTTTCTAGAGTTATAATTTTTATCAAGAGTAAGAAGAGAAATTATATGATTTATGTCACTTTGGCCAATGAGGCATGCAAGAGAGCCCAATGTTAGATCGAACAAGATCATGCCTTAGAATTTAGAGGTTAAGATTGGCAGTGTTTCAATTCACTAGTGCTTTGTTGTTAAATACAATAATTGTGTTCATATGACATTGATGATATTACTAGGATTTTGTTGAAAGCTTAATTAAAGAGCATTCCATAGGTTTGAATGATCCTCTTACATGAGATGGTGATGTCCACATGTGTTGATCAACTATTTATAAGAACTCCCAAACTAATTCATTGTTTGACCTAAATATAATTCCAAACACAAAAGAATGTCAATATTTTTTTTGATCCAACACTTGAACTACCAATATACAAGCAAAGGGAGCATGAGACACTTTGGGTGGATAAGAATGAAGATTTGATGGAAGAAGCTATACACAATTAATGGAAGAAACTATGCACAATGTTGCCTGAAATGGATTAAATTCCAAGTTTAGATCGAAAGGATTAAGAAGATAAAGTTGGGTAACTACGTGGATGGAATAGAAAAAGGACTAAGTTCATTGGTCCAAATCAAAGAATCCATGAAGTAAGATTATCATATTTATTGATCCAAATGGATCATTAAAAACATGGTATCCTCGTGAGTTAGTACATATTGAGAGATTTTCAATGAGCTTAAGAAGTCTTAAAATTTTGACTTCATATGAGAAAGTTATGGCCTCTAAAAGTTATGTGCATGTGTTTGTTCTCACTCAGACACACACACACAAGAAAGAAAGATGTATCTCTCAGTTTCTACACACACATATTTTCAAGGAAAACCTTATATAAAAGGACAAAGGATGGTTCCCCACATTCATGGATGATATTCCTATTAAACCCACCAACATAGACTAGTGCACCCAACACAAGGGGATTCAAACCAGACACATATTGGCACAAAAACTAGCCAAATGCCCACTAATGCTGGTGGACATTTGGCTAGTTTTGTGCCAATATGTACATATACCTTTATTTCCAAGATTGGCGGCATAGTTTTATGCTAGTATATATTGATTTTAAATCCTCCCATTTCAAGTGCACTAGTGTATGAGAGCATGTTTACTGAGGATGCCATCCATAAACATGGTAAAACATCATTGGGGTTTCCATGCAATATTGATTTGAGAATAATATTCATTATTTAAAATATAAAAATAAATAACCTTTTTGGAAGATGGCTAACCAATTTTCTAGGGAAACATAACAACTTTTTATTTAAACAATTTTGAACATGTACACATAGATGTCACCAAGTCTTAAACTCACTAACTAATAAAACAACATCAAATAATATGTTATGAAACCAGCTCACAAAAAGATAGAAAAGATAGATCAACGCCTTAGAAACCAGCCTCTTCGAGGGGGCAACGTCCTTTACATTACACAAATGAACAATTCTTGGATGATATGAATGACAAGATCTCCTTTCTATATATAGGAGTCTAAGGGGTCATAATGTAATTAGAGCCGACATAACAATAATAATGTAAGGGCACAACAATAACAATAGTGGGCTTTTATGGGGCACAATAATAACAATATGGGGACTACATGGGCACAACAATATAATAAGGGGGTTGCACTAATAACAATAAGGGGTTACACTAGTAGTATAGGGACCTAACATGCCCCTTTCCTTCAAAAAATGTTGTCCTCAATGCTTGAGTAGTTTTGGATGCTTCTATATAAAATTTTTGTCCTCCCATGTGGAATCTTCAGTGGGTAAGTTCTTCCACTTGATGAGATACTATGAAATTGATTGATTTCATAGTTGTTGGGTTCTTGTTTCTGTGACTGCTTCTGGTTGAAATATGATTTTTTCTGTGTCAAGTTCTGGAAATATTGTTTGAATTGGAATCTTCTGCAACTTTTGAAAGCACAACCACAATTCTTCGTCATTTTTCCATTCATCCATTGCTTTGTTTATCCAATCTAGTTGGATAATAGAAATGGCACAAAAAAATGTCTTGATAATACTCATGTCCATATACTATTAACTACCTCAATTTTTTATATATGCCCAATTTGGCTTATGTGTTTGTCTATTTATTATTGGCATGTAGGACATGGAACCATTGCACCAATTCAAAACTTCTTCTAAGGGTTATAATTTGAAAGAGGAACCGAGCCAATTTATTGCCTTTTGGAGTTGTACCATGAATCATATGCTGAATGATAATTGAAAAATATTTAAATACCATTAACTTTCTTATGCTCCAGTAGTGTTCCAATGATAGCCCTCAGATCATGGAATATACTTATGCTCGATTGTTTGTCATACAACCAAGGCTACATACAAATTTGTGCTCTAAGATTCTTGAGGGTAAGAAATAACACCCCTCCCACACTTGTTTCCCCTCTCAAATTACTCTTTGTTAATCACCTTTTCTCTTCTTTTTAACTTCATTTACTTTATGCTCCAATGCACCTATGTTTAGCATTCCCTTGTGATGTTTGGGATCTTTTTGCAACTTCTCCCCTCCCACACTTTTTTCCCTCTCAAAGTACTTTGTGTTAATCACCCTCTCTCTTCTTCTTAACTTCATTTACTTTATGCTCCAATCCCCCTATGTTTAGCATTCCCTTGTGATGTTTTGGATCTTTTTGCAACTTCTTTAATTTCCATGGATTCAAAATTTCTAATTGAAAACTAAAATAACCATGGATTAGAGTCCAAACTTTTGGAACTACTCGTGTCATAATAATTAATAACAACTCTTCAAATTCCATCGTGACATAGCCTCAAGTCAATAATTTCATAGATAAAAATGTCATCAAACTAATACATTTGGCCTCTACAATTACCTCCTTGTTAAGGTACAAAACCAAAAAAATATTAAACACAATTGATTACTTAGAAGCATTCAAGTTGAAAAATGAGAAGCATGAGACCTATTTGAATAAGAAGTGTAACGAATTTTGTTACAATGGAGAGCTATCGGCAAAAAAAAAGGGTATCCCTACCTTAAAAACTCAACATTTTAGAATGGTGAATAGCATAAAACTCTCTTAATATCTAACTATTAAGAGGATCCCATTGTGGAATATAGATTTAACTATGAAACATTTGGAGGAATATGTTCCATACTCGAAGCCCACATGAAGGCAAATCATTTTATGTTTAAATGCCATATGTCAATCAATTCTATGGGGAAGAATATGAACTAGGTAAATTTTGTAAAATTTTGTTCAGTTCATTGTATCAGTTTATGTCTATGTTGTGAAGAAAGATTTTAATTTATAAATAATAAATATTTTTTTGGGTTTGATACGTAAAATTATTTATAAATTTTGAATCAACAATCTTTACATTAAGGAGTGCACATTATATATATATAAGTGGATCAAAGTCCACTGATCCTATGTATTTCAATTTTATTTTAACCCACAAGGTGTATAGTAGTTGGTTTGTGTGGGGTTTAGTTTCTACTAGGCCTTGGGCTTAAATTTTATGGGGAGGGATTGAGGATAGAAGCCACCTTTGGGGGAATTAAACTATCCCGAGGAGCATCCAAACTCGACCGAGCTTTGCACAATCCTAGTAATAACATCACACTGTTGGGATATCTTTATTCCATCCGATGTTGGGGTTGACCCCAACCTAGGTTCAACTTAGTAAGGAAAAACATATTTATATAAATATAAATAAATTCATAATTTCTAAATGAATCTGATTTAAATATTTTTTTTAAAAGTAGAAGAACACATTAAATATCAATATATCAATAATATTTATTGTAATTTTATAAAAAAAAATTACGCAATCCCTTATTGTAAATAAATGAGGCATCTTTCTTAACAATTATAATTGCTAATTGTTTTTGAGTTGCAACGAGTGGTTGGGATTTATAAAGAAGATTGAAATCCAAAAAGACTAAAAGGATATCACAACAATGTGATTTTGAAGTGGAAGAAGGTTTCATTTTCCCTCATTTCTCTTCTAATCATTGAGGCCATTAATAATAATCATTTTGTTTACTCGCCACATGGAAATATTATAATTATTTCACATAGACATGAGTCTTATTAAAAGTAAGAAGATAAAGAATGGTATTTGTATTTTTCCAGCTAATGAGACATGTAAATAACTTCAAAAGTATTAAGCACCATTGTGCAATTGCGATTAAATGTTGTAGTGATGTTTTGTTTTACTAGTTTCATGTTGTCAAATATGGCAATCACATGCATATTAATGGTATCAGTAAGAGGAATACTGAAGAAATTTTTGTGTTGATTTAAAGCTCATTATAGAGATTTGAATATTCCTTCAAAATCCATATCACCAATTATTTGTAAGAACCTGTTGTGCCCTACAACAACCCCCCATTTCATATCATTATTATCCCAAAACCATAATATGAAATGGGTCCCTTTTTAATTTTGGTTTTAATTGGTATCAATTTAGTTTTATTCAAAAAGGTCCGAAAAATAAAATAAAGCATTACCAAAAAACCTTTTCGAATAAACTAGTCAAAAGCCTTAACATAAATGATTAATCTTTTGTCATTGCGATAAAGCAATCGCAAGATCGCATATCGCAATGACAAAGGGAACACAACTTAAGGACCTATTGGTTTTCTTCGATGCGAAATCGCTATCGGGTATCGGCGATAAATGAATTGGCACAATTAAAGTCCCCTTTTGCTCCGATGCGATGCGATATCGCTATCGGGTATCGGCGATAATGAATCAGCACAGTTAAAACTCCTTTTGTGCTCCGATGTGATGCGATATCGCTATCGGCGATCGGCGATCAATTATGCATGCTTTTAAACTGCCCCACTCGCTACTCCCGACGCGATGCGATATTGCTATCGGCGATCAGGGATTCCTATTGGAACCAATATAACGATTTATGATTTCCCCCGACGCCTGATTGCGATAAAGGCAAAAAACACAGATTTCGAAGGAAATATTAAAGCAGGTTTAATACGATTTATTCGTATTTAAGGCCTTATCTTTCGAAAATCCATATATCCGCGCTCAACCGCCAAAACACCCAAGGCACGCTTCAAATAAATCATTCGGCCATTAATCGAATTGACGGGCATTGATAGGATTGACAGGTCTTAACGGCCATTTAATGAAACAGTAAGCCTGAGATCTCTTTACAGATTTTATCCGAGGCCACCTTAAGTCAATCATTCGCCATGCATTCATCGATATATATCTCAGTCATATTCGATTTACGCTATCATTTTCTGTATTACGTCCATTATCATCTCTGTGCAGAATTCTTCCACAGAAACAGATTTAAGCAGAATGGGGAAGAAGTCCAAGACAACCACAATGGCTTCCGCTTCACCGGCCACAGGGAAACCTGTCGTTGATCCAAGCACTAAAAAGAAAGGGCTAATATCGGACACTA